>NAVB01000336.1:0-96620 GCA_002179805.1 Acanthamoeba lenticulata | reverse complement strand
GGTGTTGGTGTTGGTGTTGGTGTTGGTGTTGGTGTTGGTGGGCGTCAGGTGACCATCAACACGCCGGACTACAAGGTCCTGCAGGCCATCCACGCCGCGCGCCGGCTGTACCTTCCGCCCAACGTCAAGTACGGCGCAGCCCAATCGGCTCGCAATGGGCCCATTTGGGGCCATTTGTGTTCGTTTTGCCTGTTGTTGTGATGACCAACGGTTTTGGGGCTTCATGGCTGCAAGGTTGCCGATTGACCAGTACCTGGAGCTCAACCGCCGGTTCGCCGAGGGCTACATCCGGTTCAGCGAGAACCCGCTGGTGAAGAGCTCCATCAAGGAGCTCTACGCCTACATGAAGGAGCTCAAGGACAACGGCCTCCGCGACTACCAGGCACGTGCCCTTCCTCTCCTTCCACCTCTTAGCTCTTCTTTTCTGACCCGCGGACTTGGGCCGACATCGAGCAGGTGGCGACCGTGGTGGACGACGACGAGGACGAGCAGATTCAGCCGTCAGAGGAAGAAGAGGAGGACTACAACATCCGCTTCGACTGGAACAAGAACAAGAACCTCATCTCGCCTCAAACGTTCTACTGGTATTTTTCCCCCCGTTCTGTCTTCCTCGTGACCCTCGTGTTGCTAATGCGGTTCAACAGGAATCTGCTCTTGAGTTTCTTCTTCTTCGTGATTTGCTTCCTCTTGTCCCTCCCGGGCACGCTCCTCAACGCGCCTGTCGGTGCGTCGTCCCCTCGGCCCTTGCTCCCCGTTCGCAACGCGGTTCCTCACCCCACCGACGACGCGTCTCTGAATGACGCATCAGGCTATTTGATCCGCGAGAAGGCCAAGCGCAAGGCGGCCGAGGCAGTTCGCTCCTCGAGCGTCAAGATCCGGGGCAACGACGTCATCGCTTCCGTCATGGTGCTGACGGCCCTTTGGATGGTGCCGCTAACCTACACGATCTACGCCACGCTGGCGGGCCTGTACACGGGCTCCATCCTGGTCGCGGTGGCCGTCTGGCTGGTGTTGCCCTTCTTCTCCTACATCAGCATCCGCGTGCTCCAGCGCGGCGTGTTCACGTGGCGCGCCCTGCTGGCCATTCGGACGCTGGCACGGTCCGAGGCCAAGCTGCGGGCCCTGCAGAAGGAGAGGCGGCGCCTCGTGCGCGCCCTGCGCAGGATCGTCGAGGAGCTTGGGCCCCAGTGCGACTTTCCCCCTTTCCCACCAGCTCCTTTCTTCAAAGAGGCAGTCATCAAGGTGGTTAACTGCTGTGGTGGCACACACAGGCTGGGCCCCGAGATCTGGGAGAACCGCGTTATCTCGCCGGAGGAACTCGACCGGGAGGACCACGGCCCGAGCAAGCCCGTCTTCTATAAGCGCTCGTCTTACATCCCCAACACAGCGTCGAGCGCCAGCAAGACGAGCACCGCCAGCACCACTAAGGACGACAAGAAGGACAGGTAGCCCGTCGGCATCGCCCTGACGCTCGTCAGAAAGGCGGCCTTGAAAAAGGTCGCCCCCTTCGGCAGCTTTGCCGGCTGCGTTTCGAAGGAAGCAGAGCAGGCTCTTCGCTGACAAAGACCACCACGTGTGGTGCTTCGTTTTTTCTTCGGCTCGAGAAAAATCAAAAAAACAATTCAAGGCCAGCTCTCTATCTAGAACTCGTACCACTTCTTGTTCTGGTACTTGGCGGCAAGCTTTTTGGCATTGGAGTAGAACTCGCTGGAGGCTTCTTCCATCTCCGCGGTCTTCTCCGCCAGCTCGCTCAACTTCTCGCCTCGCTCGTTCAACAGCTATTTCACGAAAGGCGTCTCAATGAAACCGTACACAAGTCGACTAGTGGGGCAGGATGGGGAAGAACCTCCGCATTTCGGTTCATCTGGTCTCGGAGCCCAGCGACGCCCTTACGAGCCTCTCGTACCCGCTCGTTGCCCTCCCCGCGGGCCCCATCGTACCGCGTCTGTGCGTCACCGCGGTGATGTCATGGGCCATGAGTCGGCATGATTGCTGGTGCATGGTTCAAGGGAAGGAGACGGTACGCGAGCCTTGGAATCACGCCCTTCAAACAGCTTCTGGCGGGTTTCGTGCTCGCCTGAGTCACGCTCCCGGTGCATACGCTCGGGCTCGCTGGCCTGTCGCGATACCTCCCTCTCGCGCTCCTTGCGTCGAGTCGACTGATCCACCTCCGCAACTGAGGTCCCCAAACCACGACATCGCCACAATGAACATGACGACACATTGGGTTCAAACAAAGAGGGCAAGGGAGTAGGATGGGAGATGCAATACAAATGGAGAGATCGAACGAGCCGAAGAGGGACTTGAAGAGACCCTTGGGTCGCTCGGGCGGGACAATTCCGCGTACGTGCACCGTCGGCAGCGCGCGCGGCAGGTCCAGGCTGCGAGAAGGAAGTAGTCCACATGTTAGCACAACACCGGTTCCAATGAATTGGGTTGGAGAGAAGGAGAAAGGATTGGTAACGGTTCGGCGCACCAGTTCTCGCCTGCGAAGAGGGACAAACGATTGATCTCCGACGAGAGGGACGCCACGACCGTACGCCCATCCATCAGCACGCACGCGTTCCGCAGCATCGTCGCGCTGTCCCCCGACCCCCGCAAGCGTTAAAAAAGAACGATCCCTGGAGGGAAGGAGAGGTAGCATACTTGACGTTAAGAGAGAATCGGTCAAGGGAGGTTTCCATGATGGGGGTGAGGTCCATCAGGGAGTACACCAACACCGTATTGTTGCCCGTGAAGCACACAAGGCAGTACTCCCCTATCGGTCAAGTGTGAGAAAGGAGCAAATAAAAAATAAACTTATCCGAATCGACTAAAATGGAACTAAATAAACAGACCATTAAGTGAGACGATGTGGGACGAGAGGACAGGGTGCTTGGTCTCCACTCGGGCCAGCTGGTCGTAGTCGGGCACGGTGTAGATGCACAGGCTCTCCTCGGCGCAGAGCAGCAGGAACCGCATCCCCATCTTGCTCGGATCCTCTTCCTCCTCTTCATCGTCCTGTGGTTTCATTGTCCATCGGGTCACTAACGTTGTTGTTGTCGTTGCATGATAGGAAAGGGAGAGGTACGGAGCCCTCGTCAAGCTGCGCGCTGGACTGCTGCTGAGCGCCCTGCCAGTTACGGTCGGCACGTAGCTCCACCTGCTGCGGCTGCCCGCCCTCGTTCGTGCCGCCGCCGCTACGAGCGGTGGCTGGAGAGGCTTGCTTGGCATCGATGTCAACCCAGTCATTGTTCAGATCGTCATC
Source organism: Acanthamoeba lenticulata (assembly GCA_002179805.1). Classification (NCBI taxonomy): domain Eukaryota; phylum Discosea; order Longamoebia; family Acanthamoebidae; genus Acanthamoeba; species Acanthamoeba lenticulata. The sequence continues at coordinate 93,373 of NAVB01000336.1, read as the reverse complement.
GGCACCGCCGTCGGGTCGGGCGGTAGGCGTGCCCTCCTGCCTGGGTTGCTCGCCAGCGGCCTTCTTCTCCCTCTTTTTTCCTCGCTTTTCCTCGGCTTCGTCTATTTCCTTCCACTTGGGCGTCCGAACGCGATATGGTTTGCCCCTGCGTGCGGACGACAACCATGCGATCGGGGACGCGTGAGATCATGTGTGATAACGAGCGAACTCAGCAGCGGTGTACCGGGCGTTTACAATGGCGATGCGATTGATGGGAGAGGGCTGCTTCTTCTCAAACGGGTGTGGATTGAAGAAGATTCGGCTCCCGCGGAAGGTCACCACAGTTACGAAGCCGCTCTCGATCCCTGTAATGGAAATTCCCGCGCCTGGTTAATTTGGGAGCCATCACGCCTGCAAGTCCAGCGTCAGGACCGTGGCGTGGGAGCGTACCGACAAGGAGGAGGAGCTCTTTGACCTTGCGGAGGTTGCCCATCTCGTCGGCCTCATCGCCCACGGCCTCGGCCCACGTCAGGTTGGTGATCGGCTATGTGCCACATCAGCACGACACAACGAGTATTCAGCGGGCCAAAAATTTTGGCCTCCAAGTCCCTCAAAGCGATGGAAAGGGAGAAAGGGAGTAGAGTGGATAGGCACCTCCGGACGCTGAGCCACAGCAGCACCGAGCACGCGCGCGGCCGTGCGCGTATCGACAATGGTAAGGTAGCCATTCTGATCGCCGATGGCCAACCTGGAGACGTCCGAACGTCAGTAACATTAAGCAGCTGCCCTCGTCCAGGTAAACGTAACCAACAAGAGAAGACCGCGAGCGAGAGGAGAGACATACAGGTTGTACTTGGGCAGGTAGGCCACACTCTTAATGACGGAATCCAACAGGCATTCAAGGGCAAGGTAGAAGCCTGTCCCGGCCGACAAGGCCTCGCCGGCTGTAGCGACAGCTCCTGTGGGCGACGCGGTGGACGCTGGCAATTGCTGCACGCCGGACGAAGTGGGGATGGCACTCGCCGAGATCTTCTTGGTGGGCGTGGCCACGGACGACTGCGATACTGACGGCGCTGGTGACTGCGGCTGTGAATGCGGAGACTGGGGTTGTGGAGGAGTCGCCGGAACGGGCGGCACAGGCGGGGCTTTGGGGTCGGCGGGGGTATCTGTTGGCGGGGCTGGCGCCGGCGGCTGGGTCGGCTCCGGCGGCGACGACGCGGCCTTGGCGGGCACCGGAGATCCGGGAGGCGGCGACGCCGAACGGGCGCTTTGCGGAGAACTGACCTTGCTGACGGCCGCCGGCGACGCGGCAGCACGAGACCGCGGCTGTGGAGGCCGATAGGTTAGTCGCTCGTACTTGCACGGCTTGCTCCTGATTGCCGAAATGCAGTGGTGAGCACATGGAGGACGGAGCTAAGTATTTGAGGTGGACGGTACGTAAATCGGTAGAGGAAGATGCTGCCGCTGAGGCACCCAAGCACGAGAACTCGGGAGACAGGGCAAAAGTGAAACACGGTGATGTACTGCGGCGTGGCGCGCACTTCCCCGCTCGCCGTGCTGCCCTTGAGCGTTTTACGTCGCTCCTCGGCCGAGCTCTGGTCGTCGCCGACATAGAAGGAGAGCAGCAATCGCAGGGCGACGGATGACGCATCCCAGAAGCGTATCTTGCCCGAGTCATGACTGTCACCCATACACCAATGAGCAGCTTATTAAGCAGTCATGAGAAGAGAGCGCGGTGCACCAGGTCACCAGCAGATCGCGCCCCGTGACAAGTTTGTCGGCAAACTTACCGCCCGTGGCGAGCCAATACTGTACGTATGGGGAGGGGTGGATGTTCGTGTTACGCGCAACGGTGTGATGATGACCACGGTGGCGGATGTACCGACGGATCGAAGCGAATGTTGCCAGACTCGAAGAGGTCATGGAAGAGCAGCTTGCTGACGTCGGGGTAGAGCTGGGCAGCAGCAATCCGCGAGTCTTGAAACACCAGAGAGGGCGGAAGCGTCACGATCGGGAACCTGAAGCACAGGTTCCTCCAGGAGTCAGCATTCGCAGACCGAAGCTAACATCATCAGGCTACTGTACCCAAGCGATCGGCTCAAAACATTAGACTGGAAGTGTCCCGACTCGGTCAGCATCAGTAGTGACACCGGGTCGGCTGGAGACAATACGGAGCAGAAGAGGAGGTCAGCTGAGAACAGGGTTCGAGCCGCTACAGTGTATAAAGCCGCACCTCCTTCCCAGGGCGAGGAATAGTGTAGCACGAACTCAGTCACCTCACCACCGGAGCATGGAATGTGAGCAATTCGATACGGATTCGGAGGACCCGTGCCCTATCACGCACATGCCACATATATGCACCAACGATCATGTTCAATGCCCTTTATCAGTTCGAGTTGTGAGAGCAGATTGCTCGTGATGACTGGAGAATGTACCTGCAGGACGGTAATTCCAGGATCTTGGCTCGCGGTTCCGCCCAGTACGATGATCATATCCTCTCTGCAATTCACCACTGGGGTGTCAGCTGACATGGATAAGGAGCCAAGACAAGAAGGCCAAGTTGTTACCCTGCGCACTTGGTCCACACGATGCGCCGTATGGGCGTTCGTCTCGCTTTCGAGCTCGACGCTAGTCGCGATAACAATAAGCACAACTTGAGGTAGTGGGGCGCAGATGGAGTCGGTAAGCGGGAATGTACCGTAGAATCTCTCGAGCGGCTTCTTGGCTTTGGGCTTCCAGAGGCACAGTTCTCCATCCTGTCCGTGTAAGACCCACATCAGCGGTCGTATCACACGCACCACGAGCACTTGCTGAGCAGCCCGGACTTGGGAGAGGCACCTCATAACCGGTGATGAAGAACTTGCCCTCAGGGTGCCACGCACAAGCCTCCAGAGGCTGTACAGTCACGGCAACAACAAAAGGTCACCGACCGGTCAACATTATTAGCATAGCAGTTGAGTTGAGCTACTAAACAAGGAGTCGCAGTATATGACGATACGGACCTGCGTGTGGAGTTCATAGTGACGGGCCACTTTCTGCGGCTTCAAGCTCCATAGCGCGAGCAGACCATCGGCGTAGGCTATGAGAACGCTCCCGTCTGAGTCTGGCGCTACGCCGAGCCACTTCACTGGTGATCGATTCTTGGCACTCACATCTGTTATCACAGAGGCAAGAAAGAAGAAGGAGATGAGTCGCCATTCAACAGAACCCCGAGTGCAAGGCGAAAGGATGTGTACCTTTTCGCACTTTTTTGGAAGAGATCTTGTAGGTCGAGAGGTGGAAGCCCTCAATATCAACCACCCGTACGCTGCCCTCCTCAGTACCAACGAAGAGGTACTTGGAGTCGGGGTACAAGTGGAAAGCAGAGATCCTGGCAGCATGGTGGGTGAGTGAAAGCTTTCCCGCACTCGCAACGATGTGCTAGTCGTACTTTTCATCCAACGCCTGCGAGCCGATCACCTCACGCGACTCTAAGTCCCACACTTCTACCAAGTGGTCGCGCATGGCCAACAGGCGCCCCTGCACAGCAAAAGGTGAGACACCAAACTTTAAAGGATGCCGCGCTACTCCTTCCGCTTTTTACCGTGTTTGTAACGAAGTGGAGGAACTGAACCGGGCTACGATGCTCCCCGTCCAAGACAAGTTCTATGCCAGGCTTGCCCATGCTGTGGTTTTGTGTTAGTCTAGCCCATGCACAAAATAGCACGTGGCACACAAACGCACATTTTGATTAATCCATCTTGGGTGCCAACTGCCACGATTTTCTGCACCACGTCGTAGGCCAGAGAACAAGCGCTGTTGGGCACGCCATGGTGGAAGGCCTGCAGCACGCACAACAAGCAATTAGAGCGTACTTGAACCGCGATCGTTCGAATCAGCGGTGAAGTACCTTGGTCAACTGCAGAAGATCGCGGCGAAGAGCGCCACGATGAAGCTCAGGCCTACCAATGCCAATGGCCAGAAGCGTTTTCTTCCACATGGTGCATGTATGACGCGGGTACGCTCTTTGCTTTTTTTTGTACTTTCGCTTTTACCCCTTTTTTATTTTATTTTATTTTTTTATTTTATTTTATTTTATTTTATTTTATTTTATTTTATTTTATTTTATTTTATTTTTTTGCTTGTGTCCTCACCCGAACAAGCGAAGCACACTGCTGAGGAGGGAGAAAAGAAAGTGGTAGGAGCTGATTAAGAGCAGAACCAGCACCAGTATGCGAGGCATAGCCGTGGACAATCTGTGTATTGCGACGCGACAAGGGCATGTGAGCTTGTGGTCACGAAGCAATGCACCCGCTTCTGGCGGGAGGGAGCAACAGTACTTTTCCGCCCATAGAGCGTAATACTCATCAGTCTTGGTGGGCTTCTCCTGTGCATGCAAGCCCGAGAAGAGAGCTCGCGAAAATATCCAGACCAGAGCAACGGTACAAGCCACCTGAAGAGCAGGTGCACCCAAGTGAGGTGCACAGAGCAGCTGGGCGTTTAGAACAAGCGCCGTACCAGCTGAGACACGAAAATACCGAACATCCACAGGAGAGGAAGAAGCAGGGTGAACTGCTCTTGCGTTTCCTGTTGTACCCGCACTACCTTCTCGAAGACTGGCGGCCCATTGATAGTAGGTGGTGGGATCTATACGCGGCCAGGCGTTTTTAAGTGTGTGCGTGGGAGGGCGAGAAGAATGAACAAAATGCCTAAATGGCAAGCGTACACGAAAGTGCAGGCGGGCGCGCAGCACGAAATAGGAGTGATAGCAATACATGACGGCCGCTAACACGGTCATAAAGCAGAGGGGTGCATAGTCATGCATTGTGATCACAGCTGCAGCGGACATCTGCCAGGAAGGCGCGAAAGATCAACGAGCAAGAAAAGAAAATTAAAAGAAACCGTTTTCCTCATTAGTGCTCTTTTGGGTGGGCCGGTGCAAAACTCTTTTGCGGTACTGTCTCCCACACCAAGAAAGATGATGATGAAGTTCGGACTTGTTGTCGTCCTTTCTCTTGCGCTTTGCGTGGCTCTTGTTGTTTCAGCCAACATGGAGAAGTACAACCTTCGTAAGGGCAAGGAGTTCCTGGAGAAGAAGGCGCAGGAGGAGGGCGTTGTCGTCCTGCCGAGTGGCCTTCAGTACAAGGTCCTTACCGCAGGCCCGGGCGGCAAGAGCCCGTCCGCCTCAGACACTGTTTCCGTTCACTACCGCGGAACCCTCATCGATGGGACTGAGGTAAGTGGCTGCTATCATTTATTGCGCCCACATACAACGGCCAGACGTTTAACACGTTGAACACCAAAAAAGTTTGACAGCTCGTACAAGAGGGGACAACCCGCTCAGTTCGGCGTTGGTCAAGTGATCAGGGGTACTGAAAAACAAGAAACGCAGCTAGATATAGGACGATTTTCACCATTCTACATTCAGGTTGGACCGAGGCTTTGCAGCTGATGTCAGTGGGCGACAAGTGGGAGCTCTACATTCCGTCCGAGCTCGCCTACGGTGAGCAGGGTCCTGGTGTCATCGGCCCCAACCAGGTCCTTGTCTTTGAGGGTACCCACCCGCCGTTTGGCACTTTTTCACCCACAGAAATTAATAATGATAAAATGTGTGTCTTACTGATGTGCGTGCAGTGGAGCTGCTCGACGTTGTTGGATCCGGCAGCGATGCTCAGTCTACTGGCAAGAAGGCTAGGAAGCACAAGAAGAAGCAGCCCAAGGAGGAGCTCTGAACCTTGGCCAAAAAAAAAAGCAGTCAAACATTTCTGGAATGATGTGCCCTACTTGGCCGACATACTTGAAAAAAAAATGGTGCTCGCGTTGGCGGCTTGCCACACAAGACCTTGAACCGAAGTCGCTCTCTCGTCAAATAACGTTGGGTGGTTCATCGATCACGGCTACCCATTCGCAGCACTTGAAGATGGAGGAAAGGGCCAATGACGCCTCCAGATGTTCGAGCTCAGAAGAGATCGACACGGACGTGATCAATTTGTTGGACACCCTTAAGTGTACAGAGTTGCAGCCGTACAAATGGGACAACGAACTCGGCAAGTGGAAACAAGGTGATTACAGCGTGGCTTCATCGAACAGTAGTAATGGAGACCTCGTGAAGAACAAATTAATATTCGTAACCTACAATGTCTGGTTCGGCACGCGACGAGAGTCAAAGGAAGAGTTGCGACCCCGCTTCACCGCCCTGTTCAAAATCGTCGAGAGCAAGGACGCCGACGTGGTGTGTTTCCAGGAGATGACCACCAACATTATCGCCCTGCTCATGGAGCAAGAGTGGGTGCGACAACGATACTGGATCACCGATACCGATGAAGCGCGCACCTTCCTCGGCTACGGCGTGCTCATGCTCTCCAAGTTACCCTACAAGCGCCTCAGGTTCCTGCCTCCTGTCCCCCCCCCCACCCCAATCGAAATACACATCAAAGAAAAAACGCTGCCGTTGCCTTCTGCTCAAGGAACGTTCCTTCTCACGACTACCCTTGGGCGCTAAGGCTTCAAGAGTTGCCAACACAACTTGGGCGGAAGGTGCTGGTAGCCGAGTTCAGCTTCAATGGCCAGAGTTTTGCCGTTGCTACTTCCCACCTGGAGGTACGGCCTGTTGCAGGCACCGCCCGTTGGCGTTTTCCTTTCCATCACGTGTGTGGAGGGCTCACGGGCAGTCTGGTAACTTTTGGTGGCAGAGCTACACCAAGGATGCGCCCATCAGAGCCAAGCAACTACGCGTTATTCGGCATCTCCTTCAGGAACAGCACTTCACCAATGCCGTCATCATGGTACTTTTTCTTAATTTTTTATTTTTATTTTTATTTTTAAGATTGCACACCACATGTGCCAACTCCCAGAGTGCTCGCGCTTTTGCGCGTGTAGGGCGACTTCAACTTTGCTAGCGCCGCCGAGCGGCTCGGCAGTCTGGCCTCCACAATGAAGGACTACAGGTGCGGCTTCTGTCTTGAGGAATGGAGGAGGGAGGCATAGACAACTCTTTCTGTTGTTCATGTCAATCACGTCGCCCTTATCAACCCGCATGTGTACGCGTGACTGACCCCAATTGTAGGGACCAGTGGCTGGAGTTGAAGGGACCCGATATCGCTGGTTATACCTACGACGCACACAAGAACCTTATGCTAAAGAAAATCAAGCGGGCCAAGAAAGAGGTTATTCTCTGCTCTGCTGCCTCCTTCCCCACGGGTCCCGGTGTGGTGGCTTTTTTTTTTTTTTTTTTTCTAAAACAAGCGTGGCGTCGTTGTTGCTCTTTAGCGCGTGCGAATCGACCTCATCCTGTCACGGTCCAAGAACTGGCGACCAGCCGAAGTCGTTCTTTTGGGCACGCGCCCCATTGACCACGTCTACAACGGAACCGAGGCAACCCTTCCCCTCCTTCCTCACTAGCTCTTCACTACCCTCTCTTTAATCTTCTGTCTCTTTTCGAGAGAAGAGAAAATGGGTCCTTGTGGTTAACTGCTGTCTCAACCACCTGGGCACATTAGGCAGCCTACGACGAGAGAGAAGATCTGTCGAGTTCGGACGATAGCGACTCGGGCACGGACAGCGACTCGGAGAGCGAGGACAGTGACGACGAGGACGACAAGCTGGTTTACCCGTCGGATCACTTTGGGCTCTACGGCGTCCTCGAGTTTGTCAACCAATAACACTGCCCCCTGTTCCCCCTCCCTCAATGGGTTATTCCGACCACCTTGGCACAACCGAATGAACCACCAACAACCACCCCCGAGCGGGTTACAGAGATAATTTTCTTGGTCAGGAAATGCAACACGAGAGTGCACAGAGGCCAATTGGTCGTGTTTTTCAGGACCAAGAAAAACAAGAAGAAGCAACTGGTGCGCCGTAAATAAGGAAGTAAATAAGGAAGAAAGGTGGCACTAGAAAGAACAAGGACAGGGGATAGAAGAGGGGAAAAGAGAAGAGCCTCTAAAGGGAAGAGTGACAACCCTTCGCACCAGGAGGGGCAGCTTAGCAAGAAAAGTCATTGCACTCGGTGGACGACTCCTCGTAGACTGCGGCGAAGCTCGTGTAGGAGTCCTTCTGGCAATCGTAGTAGGCCCTGGTCTCATTGCAGGCCGTGATCTTGTACCTGAGGGCCTTGTGGTAGAAGCGGATGTACTCACGCTTCTTCTGGCAGTACTCAAGCGAGTACTCGAGGTTCTCCTTGTAGGGGTCCGTAAGAGGGTCCCAGAGCTCGTTCCACCTCTTGCCCTTGCCGATCGCCTCCTCATCACCGTCCTTGTCAACGCGAGCAAGACCACGCTTGGGCTTGGGGATGGACTCGACTTCCTTGTTGTGCTGCTCCAGGGTCAGCTTCAGCTCCTTGGCGTGAAGCTTGGCCTCGGCCCTCTTGTCCAGACCGCACTCGCTCGACTTGGCATACCAGCACTCGGAGGCCTCCTTGTAAGCATCCTCCATGGCAGCGCGGGCGCTATCACGCCTCTCCTCAGAATCGGGCACATACTCGCGGCAGAACTTCTTGCGCTGAGCAAGAAGGCGGGCCTCTTCCTCGGCATCGTCGATCTTCTCCTTCTCACACAGGGCGAGGGCAGAGGGAATGGCGAGGCGAATGGGCGAAGCAGAGGGCGACAGACTGGTCGAGGGCGACGGGCTCGGGGTGGGCGACTGAGTGGGAGACTGGGTCGGCGACTGAGTGGGAGACTGGGTCGGCGACTGAGTGGGAGACTGGGTGGGCGACTGGGTGGGCGACTGGGTGGGTGACTGGGTGGGCGACTGAGTGGGCGACTGAGTAGGCGAGTTGGTGGGCGACTGGGTGGGCGACTGGGTAGGCGACTGAGTGGGAGACTGGGTGGGTGAGTTGGTCGGCGACTGAGTAGGCGACCGAGTGGGCGACTGGGTCGGCGACTGGGTGGGCGAGTTGGTCGGCGAGTTGGTCGGCGACTGAGTGGGCGACTGGGTGGGCGACTGAGTCGGCGACTGAGTCGGCGAGTTGGTGGGCGACTGAGTAGGCGACTGGGTGGGCGACTGGGTGGGCGACTGAGTCGGCGACTGGGTGGGCGACTGGGTGGGCGACTGAGTCGGCGACGGGGTCTGAGTAGGCGACTGGGTGGGCGACTGTGTGGGCGACGGGGTCGGCGAGTTGGTCGGCGAGTTGGTCGGCGACTGAGTAGGCGACTGAGAGGGCGACGGGGTCGGTGACTGGGTCGGTGACTGAGTGGGTGACTGAGTCGGGCTGGGCGACTGCGTGGGCGACGGAGAGGGCGAGTTCGACGGATCACACATCGAGCTGGCGAAGGTGTTCTCCTGACCCGGAGTGATGCAGCTGGAAGGAAAGGAAAGGGCTGAATCAGCAACGCTCTACCGGACCAGTTGCACAGAGAGCCGTGCTAGAGCGAAGGAAGTAATAGGTACCTGCCACGCCAGTTGACGCTGTTGTCCTGTGTGTCAAAGGCGTCCGGCCAGCGACCAACGCCGAAGCGAGACTCGGCGGGCAAATCAACGTCGCCGAGAGAGGTGCCAAAGGTGACACCAGGGTTGGTCTCGCCGTAAGTGAAGGCATCAATGACACCACCACCAGCTGGCGGAAGGGGACACGACGGTAAAGGTGAGAAAAGTGAACGAAGCGTGACGCACGCCCTCCCCGCAGAGAAGGCAGCTGCACGTACTGCCGGTCTTGGTCAGACGGATGGTGTAGCTCGAGGTAGCCGCGGAGCCAACAGCGGGGTTGGGCAGCCAGTCAACGGCGGTGGGAAGAGCGGCGGGACCCGTGGTAGGGCGTGCGCCAGCACCAGTGCAAATGCCAGAGCCCGCAGCGCACAAAACATAGTAGCCGTGCTGGGGGATGCTGAGCTCGAAGCCGGTAGCGGAGAGAGGGGTGGTCCACAGGGTCTGGTTGACGCCGTCGATGAGGGAAACCGTGTAGGCTTGACCGTCCAAGGCGCTAAGGGCAAAGTTGGCGCGGTTGTGAATCTCAATAAACTCACGGTTGTCGGTACCGAGGCCATTTTGAGTGGTGGGGTTGGTGTAGTCCACCTCATTAAGCATGATATCCGCAGAAGCGGTCAAGGGGCAGCTTGGCGCAGAGCCAACGGTGACCACAGAGCCGCCGTTGGCGACGCCAGGGGTGGGGCAACGCAGGCTGAAGTCGTTTCCGTTATTGTAGGTATCCTGTCCGTCAGGAATGCGCGACAGGGACGTGGCCGGGTAGTTGAAGATATCTCCAACCGTGGGGTTGTCGCCCTCAGCGAAGATGTTGGCGGCATCTTGATCGTAGCCGACAATGTCGATGAGGTTACCGAAGGGATCGATAAGCGCGATGTACCCGTTGGTGTCGGGAAGCCAACCCTGGAGCAGTGGGCTACCGTCCGCAAAAGTGCGAAGCTCTTGCGTGCAGTAACGGACGACACCAGGGACGACGCACATCACGAAATACCCACCAGCGGGGAGTTCGTAGTTCACGATAGTCTGGTTGTCGACCAAATCGAAGCCAGGAGTCTCACCCACATCCGCGAACCTGTCGGCGTAGACGGCAATCTGGAAACCCGCAAGGTTGATCGGCGAACCGTCACCAATGTTCTTGATCTCAACGAACTCCTGATACTGCGCTCCCGGCGCGGCGACGTCGATCTCGTTGATCACAAGCAGCGGCCCGCCCCCTGCCTGTACGGAGGCCACAAGCAGCGCAAAAAGCACAATACTGAACGAAACCAAAGTGTGTGTGAGCGGACGATTCCAGGCGAGCCACTGGAGTTGATCACTTCTCCACTAAAAGGATTACACAACTCCAGCAACACTCTTGCAACATAGAAAGTGGGAGAGGGAGTTGAACTTACCCCAAGATCTTCATGTTGGGTAGGTTTCGTACGGTGGCCGTCTGCGCAACCTCGGCTGTGAGAAAAACTGTACCCCTGCTCGCCAAGCCGACCAAACAAGCTTGCCCTCTTTCCTTCTATCGAGCGCCCATTCACAATCAAAGCTTTTTATAAAGTCGGCGCGTGCGTGGAATTGCATAACATGTTGCGTAAATATTTCGATTATTTCTTTTTATTACGGCCAAGAAAAAAGAAGAAACAAAAATAAAAAAAGGGAAGCGACAGGTTCAGGAAGAAAGGGGAGCGTCGGCGGCTGACGCAGTTTCGGGGACGTTTTCGTAGAGAGTGTCGATGAAGCAGCGCGCAATCTGGTCGACGATGGTGCGGTCGGGAACGGCTTGCGCCATACCGTAAATGGCGCCAGCACCTTCGGCCACCTTGCCGGGCGTCTTCATGAGCTCGGCGGTGAGCGCGGTGAGGTCGCTGATGAGGTCGTCGGCAGAGTCCTTGTTGGCGTAAGTCATGCAGATGTGGATGCTCGACGGGTACTGGAGCGAGTTGAGGTTCCAGCCCTTCTTGGTCAGCTGCTCGCCCAGGAGGTAGATGTCAAACTCGTCGGAGCCAAAGGCCACGACGCACACCTCGGGATTGCCAAAGAGCTTGAGGCCGCGGATCTTAGTGATAGCCGTGCTGATCTTGCGCGCCGCAGCGATGATCTCGCGCGTGCACTGGACGTAGCCGGCCTCGCCCACGCTGAGCATGGTGGCCCAGCAGCCAGCCAAGAGCGCGCCCGGGCGGCTGCCGGCGATGGTGGGCGACGCGTAGATGCCTCCGGTCCAGTCGGGCGCGACAAAGTACTGGAAGGAGCGGAGCTCTTTGGTCTTGTACATGACCACAGACGAGCCCTTGGGCGCGTAGCCGTACTTGTGGGTATCGCAAGAGATTGAGGTTACGCCCGGCACGCGGAAGTCGAACGGGCGCAGCTTGAAGCCCGCCTTCTCCATGAAGGGGATAAGGAAGCCGCCCAGGCAGCAGTCGACGTGCAGGCCCACGCCGTAGTGCAACGCAAGGTCGGAAAGAGCCTCGATGTCGTCGACCGCGCCGTGCGGGTAGCTCGGCACAGAGCCCACGATGGCCACCGTGTTGCTGGTGATGGCACGCCGGACCGCGCGTACGTCGACGCGACGCGACTGGGGGTCAACCGGGACGTGGATGAGCTTCATGCCGAAGTAGTGCGCCGCCTTGTCAAAGGCACAGTGCGCCGAGACAGGCGCCACAATCTCGGGTGTCGTGATGCCCTTCTCCTTCCGGCCCCAATCGCGGTAGGCCTTCATCGCCATGAGAATGCTCTCAGTGCCACCGCTCGTAGTGGTGCCGCACGCCTCGGGACCGCCGTTGTACATGTTGACGATCATCGCAATAATTTCCGCTTCCATCTTCCTCACGCCCGGGAAGACGTCAGGATGAAGGGGGTTGCTCCAGATGAACATCTCATAGGCGCGAGACGAGATGCGAGTGATGTCCTGGCCTCCGTGGTAGACAGTACCCGACACGCGACCATCTTCCCACTTGTGATGGCCCATTTCTTGCAGCGCCTTGAGCTCGGCCATGAGCTCCTCCTCGCCCACAGCCGCCATTGGCAGTCGCGTGTGAGAGACCATTCCCTCATCACCCGACAACAGGGTTTTGCGCAGCTGCTTAGAGACCTTGGCCATCTCCTCGGCCACCTTACGCTTCACATACGGAATCTTCCTCGCTCGGTCGAAGAATGATGTCATCAAAAACGTTCTCAAGTCGCGGTACAGTCGCACAAGGCCAACATCGTAGAGAGCCCAGAGCGCCTTGCCGCCGTATCTAAGAACGACGAAGAGGAAAATGGCATTCCTCAACGTCTCTAGATTCTTGTGTTGCTGTACGAACTGGTCAATGCGACGCGAAAGCACGGTGATTGAGGAGGCAGACTGTTGTTCCATGCTCGTGTGGTGCAGGCCGGGGACAGTTGTTTGATAGGATGTGGCACACCAGTTCGAGGCAAATCGCTCTGCCCGTGCCTCTGCTGCTGGATCCTGACCTGTTTGACGTCGTTCTTTGTAGACCCTACGTGGCGCGGTTCATCGGAATGTCGGACAAATTAAACAAATATGACGATATCCTCCAAATTATGGTGTCGCAAAAGGGTCGTGACCACGACTGTTACGTGCACAATTGCTGAAGAGGAAACTGAATTGGTGTCGGCAGTTCCCTTCCCGGCCGCAACCAGCCGCAACCAACCCTCCCCACTTCCCACTAGCGTGCTCGCAAGAGAGGAGACCATCCCAGACATGGAGGCGACCGGAAGCAGGTCTGCTATGCTCTCCTCTTCCGCCACCTCGTCCAAAGTTGCCGCGCAGCCCTCCTTCGATGCCGAAGGTATGCATACCTTTCTCCACAAGCGACCTGCTCCACCAACTGAATTCAAAATGGCTTGCTCCCACCACCCTCCCAAACTAGATCCGCTGGTGGGCGCGCCGGAAGGGGAGAAGAAGGCACTGGGTGTGTTCTCGCTGGTGGCTGTGGTGTACTTTCTTGTCTGCGGCGGCAGCTACGGCACAGAGGACCTTGGAGGCTCCATCCCGCCACTCTTTGCTCTCTTGGGCATCCTCGTCCTGCCTTGGTGAGCCTCTTCCTCACACATGATATGGATTAGCTTTTTTATTTATATTTATTTATATTTATTTATTTATGGTCATTATTGGTTGTTGGGGTACGGCTCCTAGCAATCCGGCTAACGGAGAACGATAGGTTCTGGAGCTTGCCGTTGGCGCTCATCACGGCAGAGTTGGCTTCTTCCATGCCCGACGCGTCCGGGTTTTTGCAGTGGAGCCGCCGGGCATTCGGGCCCTTCCTCTCTTTCCTTGATGCCTGGGTGATGATCATCGTCGTCATCATCGACCAAGCCCTCTACCCTCTCATCTTCGTCTCCTACATTGAGACTCTTGGTCCGCTGCCCTCTCGGCCTTCCCAGCAGTTGCTGTCCGACTGACCTCGTTGTGCATCGCTTTCGGCAGTTCACCTGACTTGGTGGCAAAGCTACCTCATCAACCTGGGCTACATCCTCGTGTGCATGATTGTCAACATGCTGGGCGCGGCCACCATGGGCCACTTCTCCAAGGTGGCACCCCATCGCAACACAGGTCTCTTCCTTATGGAACCAGCTGAGGCTTATATGTGTTGCGCCAGATCTTCTCGGCGCTGGCGCTGCTGCCCTTTGTCATCTTCTTCGCCGCCGGCTTCGCAAGCGACAAATTCGATCCACAAGCATGGGTGGAGACCACCAAAGGTCTGCATCTTCTTCTTCTTCTTCTTCTTCTGCTACCTCTCATCGCTTCTCATCATTATTCGTCTCCTTGAACCCGCCTGTGGACTCTTTGCCTCTGCAGAGGAGTGGGACGTGCCGCTCTACCTGAGCGTGCTGCTGTGGGCCACCTGCGGCTTCGAGTATTCCGGGTTCCTCGCCGGCGAGGTGGACCGGCCCCGCCGCACCTTCCCCAGCGTCATGATCAGTACACACGCGTCTCTTGCGCGCCTGCGCCGCTTCCCGCATGTGGCTGTCTGACGCTGACCCTCTCATCTGGGACGCGGCATTTGACACACAGTCTCAATCTTCTTGATGATCGCGACGTACTTCTTCCCCATCGCCATGGCGATCGCAATCGCCGACAACACCTCGGAGATCAGCGAGGGCGCCTATCCGGCCCTGGCCCTCGAGATCGGCCTTGGTGCGCGTCTCCGCGTTTCGCACGAACAGTCCTCCATGCGAGGTGAGTGGGCTGATGGGCTCGCGCAGGGGAGTGGATCAAGTACCTCATGGTCGCTGGCGGACTGGCGAGCACAATGGGAACCTACAACGCTTACCTGGGCACCACGGCCTCGGCCCTCCGCGCGCAGGCCGAGGAGGGCGTGGCTCCGTCCATCTTCTGCGCCTTTCCCCAGTACAAGCGTACGTCCCACTCCGGACAAGCTTCCCTGGAGTTGTGAACCTGCTTCTTAGTGGTTCTTTCTGATCTGTTTCTCTGCTGTACAGCGCCGATTGTGGCGATCATCTTCTTCAGCTTGACCACGGCTGCACTGGTGCTGTTCGATTTTTCAGTGCTGGTGGAGATTGAGTCGTTGCTCTACTGCCTCCACGTCGTCCTCCTCGCCGCCACTGTTGTTCGTCTCCGCTGGATCGGTACGCGTGCGCCTCGTTTATGTGTGTCTGTGTGTGTCTTGAGGACAGCAGTGGATGTCTTACATTCCCATTGGGGCGATAGAACCCGATCTCGAGCGGCCCTTCGCCCTCCCCTTCGGCAAGGTGGGAGTCGTAGTCGTTGCTATACTACCCATTTTGATCACCTTGCTGAACATCGCGTCGCTCTTCTACGATGGTGCTCCCTCTTCCCTCGCCTCAGCGCGCAAGCGTATACAACCGCGCATTTCATCATCATCATCAGCTCACGTTGCTGGCGATCCCATCCAGGCTGGGTGTTTCCGCTGATCTCGCTCGGCGTGCTGGCCTCGGGCGCCCTCCTGTACGCGGTGCGGCACCTGGTCCGGCGCAGGTGGGAGTACCACTCGTATCCCTCCTAGTGCCCGTCCGTCCGACCGACGCCTCCGTCCTCACTTCGTCTTCCTCTCTGCTTCGCTGCCGCCTCCACCAAACACAACGGTGGGGCGGGCGACGGGCTCACTTGCCCGCACACATCCACGACGCGCGCTGCTGCTCTCTTCCTCCTCTCGTCCGCCGTTTTGTACAGCACAGTTTTGTTTTTTACTCGAGAAAGACACGCGCGCGCACTCTTGGGCACCCACGCGTCAGTCACTGGCGCGGCGCGGGGTCGCGAAAGACTCGGGAGGCGATGGCGTCGACGTCGCCCTCCTCCCTGCCCGAGCTATGCGCCCCATGCTGCTGCGGGGAGGCGAGCGGGTCGGCGGCATAATAGTGCTGCGCACCATAAGGCTGGTGGTGGTGGAGGTGGTCGTCGTCGGGGATCAGGTCGCCCTCCATGTAGACGTCACGCAGGCGCATCTCCCGGAACGCGCTGGACAGCCCCACAGCGGGGCTGCCCTCCGAGCCGCCTCTCCGCGCCACCGGCGCGCTTCGCACCAGGTCGAATGTGGTGGCCACGCCGCCGCTGCCCCCAGTCCGGGACTGGGCATAGTAATAGTCGGCGCCGTCGGTATCGGTCACGGTGTTCATCAGGGCCGGCGACGACCTCGAGTGGACCTGTCCAGCTGGTGGTGAGGCGCATGTTTTGTGGTTCCTTGGGGGAGGGGGGGAGGAAGCCAGCCCGTGTGGGCCGCGTACCGGGTGTGCTAATGGCGGTCGCGCAGCGAGGACGTCGTCCAGCAGATAACCCCCGCTCCCCTCTGCTTCCCCGCCTCAGGGTCAGCGCACTTGAGGAGTGCATGATTTGAGAGGAGAGGAGAGGAGGGGGGGAGAGGCAAGGCCTCGTACGATTCTCGCCCTCTCGCCAATGGTCGATGGAGCGGATGACCTCGCGAAAGCTGGGACGTGCCATGGCCTGCCCGTTCCAGCACACTCGGACGAGGACCCGCCAGCAATTGGGCATTCTACACAGCAACACCATCACAAGAGGCAGCGAGTGAGCAGCCGTGGCGTGGAGCACCGGCACACGACCCAGTGCGCGTACGAGTCGGGCATCGGGGGCCGCCAGTTCTGATGGGCCACCTGATTGGCCATGCGCAGCGGCGACGAGAATCCTGCGGGTCGCATGTGCGTGTGTGGCGCAACAAGTAAGTGAGACTTTCGAGTGGAGTTGCGCGATGGACCACCACGGAAGAGGAGAAGGAGAAGGAGGGGGCGAGGGCTGACTTGCCTTCATCGGGCTGCTTGCCGGCAAAGAGGAACCACACGAGCATTCCGAACGAGTACACGTCTGCCAGAAAAACGGTTGTTAGCGAAAAGGATCCCGGGTCGTTTGGGGGAAGGGATGAGCTGGCGGACCAGCATGCTCGGAGTAGTCCTCGCCCTTGAAAACCTCGGGCGCCTGGAAGGGCAGAAAGCCCACGGCCTCCGTCATCCGGTTCTCGCCCTTGACCCGCGAGAGGCCAAAGTCCGCCACCTTGGCGTTGAAATGCTTGTCCAGCTGATCACAATTAGAACAACAATAGCGTTGGTCAAACCCAAGCAGAGAGCGGAGCGGAGCGCGAGAAGGTGTGAAAGAAAGAGAGGAGGGATTCTCCACGGACCAGGATGTTGCGGGGCGTGAGATCGCGGTGCAGGATAGGCGTGGGGCTCCAGCCGTGCAGGTAGGCCATTCCTGGAACGATGATTGAATGTTAACTTCGTCTTGGACCTCAAAACCAACGAATGGCGGAGGACGAGCGGCACCCTTGGCGATGTTGGCGATGATACGCGAGCGCAAGTGCGGGTTGCGCTCCAGAACCTCCAGCTGGGACAGCACAAAGCTCTCCAGGTTGCCCCCTGCGTGGAAGATGTGGACGATGAGCCAATGGGAGGGGATGGGAAAGCAGAGAGGAGCAAGAGGGGGGAGCAGCCCTGTCGACGAGGAGCAGTACCGGCCATGAACTCGGTCACGATGCAATTGTGCGCGCCCAGGCAGACCCCCATGAACTGTACAATGCAGGGATGTCGCAACAGGCTGCGCGCATGTTCCCGTGAGTGCGGTGTCCTCGTGAGGGGTAATTAATCTCCAATCGGAGAGTCGACGCACCTGAGCACGGCAACCTCCTTCTCGAAGAGCTGGAGCTCGTCAGTGGATCGAAAGGACTTGCGATAAATGACCTTCACCGCCACATCCGTGCCTTGCCATCGCGCTCGTCGCACCTGCAGTTTATTCCCGTCCGGCCCGTTCCGTATGAGGAAACGATTGGGCAGAGGCGCGGGGGAGGGGGGAAGGAGGTGAAGCCACCTCGCCGAAGAAGCCCTTCCCGATGCACTCGCCCATCTCCAGGTCCTCGTAGCGGACCTCCACCGTGTGCATCGCCCGCTCTTCGCCTGCCAAGAAAGGGTGAGCTTCCGCGACCGCAGAGGGCGAATTGCGGCCAGTGGGGAGGGGGGGGGCGCCACCAGAAGCAGGTGAGCGGAAGGAGCCCACGCTAGCCCGCCGGGTTGGCGGTTCCTCGCGCTCGCTGCCGGACGAACTGCCGCCCAGGTGGCTGGCCGTGGCGTTGTCGGCATTTAGCAGGGCCTGGATGCACTTGACCAACTGCATCCGATGGCCGAAGCTCGTGATGCCCAGCTCCTTCTTGAGCACGTCGCTGTCCCCCAGCGATTCCAGCCTGCGCGCGCACGAAACCGAATGGGGTCGGGTCAGTTCAGTTCGCCGCCGCGAGGTCATTCGGGTGCTGACGGCGGTACGTTTCGCCGGTGATGTCGTTGTCGACAAACTTGCTGCGGTACTGACTCAGCCCGACCGTCGACTCGAGCCACTGGCCCACCTGCGCCGCCGTCCATGATCGAAAATCGAGAGGCAAGGCCACGGCGCTCCTTGGCGGCCCCACGGCACGCTTGGGCTTAGACGTGGTGCTGTAGGCTGTCATCGCGTATGTGGGTGATGTCAGTGTGCGCGTGTTACAGAACAACGGCATGCTGTTGGTTGACGTGCGGAACCTTTGTTGATGGCCTCGTGCTGAAACATGAACGGCGGCTGAAATCGGACGCGGACCTTCTCGCCCTGGCTGTGCATTCCAACTGCCGGGAACAGGATCTTCTCGGTGATGTTCGTGAACGCCACGCCTGACTCCATGGTGCGCGACGATCGCGTCATGGTGTGAGAGAGTCTGGCGGTGTGCAGGCGCCCGCGAGCTCGGGGAAAAAAGAGAGTTCCGCTCCCCTCCCCAAAAGAAGCGAGCCAAGTGCACGCACCCAAGAAAAAGCCGTTCTTGGTGAAGAAGATCTCGCGACGTTCGTGGTGTAAGCCCGCTCCGATCACGTCGCCTGTTGTGTAGGTCGGACCGAAGGGATCGCCCGCGCCGGTTTCTCCGAATTTGCGACCGTCGTCCCCGTGGTAGCCCCACGACCTGTAGGTGCCCATCAATCTCAAGCCTTAGCTGGCTCGTGTGGAGCTTGATGAAGGGAAAGACGTCGACGATATTAGGCGAGCGCGATGAAAGAAGCGAAAGGCGCACCCTCTGTTCCAGCCCGGATGGTGGGTCAAGGGGTAGTCGTTGACGCACAGACCAATGGCGACCCAGCCCTTGAGGCCGTGGTCGAGGACCTCCATTTCAAAGTAGGACACTTGGCGGGTCGGGTTGAAGGGCTGGTCGGCCATCACCAGCTGGAAAAGAAGAGAGACCATCACCACCACCACGACGCACATTAACCCACGACATCATGATTGACCAACGGAGCCAGTCCTTATTAGTATGAGCTTATTGTAATCGCCACCCGTTGGACATGGCGGCGTACCCCATTCGTGGCGTCGCCAGGGCTTGCGTACTCGGCCACATGATTGTTTTCGTGAAGCACGATGGACGAGCCACAAGCCAGCTGGTCCAACTCGCGCGGGACGTAATCTGGCATGCCAGGAGGACGAGGGAGCACAGGCGAGGAAGTCAGAAATAAAGGCCGGGACGGCCAGCGATGGGGGGGGGGAGCAGGCGGGCGCACCCACGAGCTCGGGGGGAGCCCAGTTCAGCGAGATGACGTAGGTGAATGGCGGCCGAAAACGAGCGGTGATGCGCGCCCCGGTGCTGTACACGCTCACGGTCGGGTAGAGCTCGCCGTGCACCCTTTTCAGGTAACCCGCTGGTGGGGCGACAACCAACGGCAGGCGATCAGTTTCCGCGCGTGCTGAGCAGCAAGGTTGGTGGGAGGGCTGCAGCACATACGCAAAGCCTTGCCGTTGTGAGTGAAGAACACGTCGTGCGTGACATTGTGCAAACCGCAACCGATGATGTCCCCCGACTTAAGCGCTGGCATGTGAGGACATCTGCACATGCCGGACATGTGGCTACATCAACAATATGCTTGTCGATGATGAAAAGGCAGGCAGGTGCGTACAGCACACGCTGGCTGTTGATGGCTTGCGCCTGTTTGCGGTTGCAGCAGAGCCCGTATGACCTTGACGGACGAGCTCCCAGGTTAGCCGTTCATCGACAGAGAGGGAAGGGAGGGAATGTAATACTTGTCACGGCTGCCCATGCCCAGGTGATGATTGAGTGGGTACGTTCTGCCTGCAAGTCCTACCATGATGTCCCTACCAACCCACCAGCCAAGTTGCGTCTCAGCAGACTATCAAGAAGCGAAGCAAGTAGGGAGTCACGCACTGGCTCTCGCCCACATCCAACAACGTGACCTCGAAGTAGCACAACCCCTGGAGCTGATTGAATGGGCAATCTGCTTGAATCACCTGAAGAAAGAAGGTGACCTGTGAAGTGAGGGCGCCTGGTGAAGGAGGTAAGCGGGTGAAGAGTACCGCTGGGCTAGGGCGAGAAGAAGGTGAAAAGGTAAAGGTGAGCCCGTCCGAGTGGAGGACGAGGTTTTGCCCGCTGCGCCGCCCCCAGGCCGACGGATGCACTTGAATGAGCGCCTGCTGGCGACTTAAGAAGGCCGACTCCTCTTCAATATCTGCCAAGCAAGCCGGCTCCATGTCGGGCAAGGTCACCAGGCGCACTGCGGCGTGGGCTATCCACGTCTTCGTCCTTGTGTATTTGTGGTCAAGACAGCGCTGTCCAAAAAATATTCAAGGAATGATGATATTTCGTTCTCTTGTCCCTTTTTGTTGTTAATTCTTATTAATTGGTGAGCCTTAAAGCTGCTGTGCACGCTTCCACAGTCATCATGAGGAAGCTAATGGGGACACTGGTGGCAACGCTCGCTCTCCTTCTCGTGGCCAGCGGGGTCAGCGCGCTCTCTCCCCGGTACGTTGCACCCCACTTGCTCGTTCCTCATTATTGATTCGCTGGTGCGGGAGCTCCAGGTATGCATACCTGGAAGGGGTCACTATACTCGACCTTGGTGGCCAGGACTGGCGCGTTACGAATAGCAACGGCAGTGTTTCAGCTCAAGCAACCGTGCCCGGCGTGGTTCATCTTGACCTGCTGGTAGTGTCTCCCCTTGGGCTTTTAGACTGGTTAACAATTCTCAAGGGCCTCTTCTTACCAGAAAGCAGGCATCATTGGAGACCCCTATGTTCGCTACCGCGACGTCGAATATCGCTGGATCGCTCTCACAGACTGGACTTACACCCGCCGCTTCACCGTCCCCGCCGACTTGCTTTCCCACACCGAGGTCCCCTCTCCTCCTCGGCTCGTCTTTCAAGCGGACTGAAACTGAGAGGCCGTGATGTTTTTTCTTCCCCTAAGTGCAGGTGGTGCTCGTGTGCGAAGGGCTGGACACGGTGGCCAGTGTGGCAATCAACGGGATCACTGTCGGGCAAAGCGACAACATGTTCCGTCGTTACCTCTTCACCATCTCGCGCGGCCTTTTGCGCGAGGGCTCTGACAACTCCATTACTGTTCGCTTCACCTCCGCCGAGACCTATGCCAAGGTACCTTGCCTGCTTTCATGAGCTATCTGTCCGCCTCACTCACTTGCCTCCTCGGCGCACACATAGGCGCAGTCGACCAAAACGCCGTATGAGTTGCCGTCGGCGGACAACATCACGCAGCAGTCCGGCGAGCCGTTCCGCAACTTCATCCGCAAGGAGCAGTGCTCGTTCTCATGGGACTGGGGCCCGGCCTTCCTGCCGCAGGGCATCTACAAGCCCATCCGCCTGCTCGGCTACTCGGTTCCCGTCATCAGCGCGCTCGTGCCGCAGGTCATCCCCATGGGGGCGCCCGGCACGACCGACTTCCGCGTAGAAGTCACCACGACGCTGCTCATGCCTCATGCTGGTACGACCTTGCCCAGCCCCGCCCTGTTTGAGGACTATGGCTTGGCGCTGACGCGTCGTCTTGTTCCAGGAGCGACGGCGCTGGCGGGCGATCTCGTGGTGACTCTCGCCGGCGTCACTCAACGCCAGCCCTGTAGCCTCCTGCCGGTCCGGCCGCTTGCTTGTTCCCCCCTCTCCAAGTCCTCGATCGTGGTCCTGACGCCGGGCGGGTGCGCAGGGCGAGAACCGCGTGAGCACGACCCTCACGGTCTCGAACGTGAAGCTGTGGTGGCCCGTTGGCTACGGCGCGCAGCCGCTGTACACGATTCAAGTCGCGTTCACGCCCGCCGGGAGCCGTGACGAGCGGCCGCTGTTCGATCTCGCTGGCGAGGAACGTCAGTTGGGCTTCCGCACTGTGGAGCTCGTCACCGAGCCCTATCGCGACCAAAAGGGCTCTTCCATGTATTTCCGCATCAACGGAGTGCGTCATCATCCCCCCCCCCCCTGAAGCACCTCGCTTCGTTCTTTGCTTCGTTTTTTGGGCCAACCGTTCGATATCCAGATACCCATCTTTGCCAAGGGCGCCAACTTCGTGCCGATGGACTCGTTTGAGAACCGCATCACCGACCAAGACCTCGAGTGGCTCGTGCAGGCCGCTCTCGACGCCAACATGAACATCCTTCGGTGCGCTGTCCTCTCTGCCTCGCGTGAATGCCCCCCCCCGTCTCTGACTCCGATGCAACGGAATGGGCATCGCTGCGAACAGCGTGTGGGGTGGAGGCGTGTATCAACAGGACAAATTCTATCGCCTGTGCGACGAGAAGGGCATCTTGGTCTGGCAAGGTGACCCAGCCCCTCCCCCCCTCCAACTCTCGAGCCCAGAGAATTGAACCTCTGTGCTGGCGGCAGAGTTCATGTTCGCCTGCGCCATGTACCCGCGCGATGCGGCGTTCCTCAACACCACGGCCGCCGAGGTCAAGTATCAGGTGGAGCGGCTGGGCCACCACACGTCCATCATCCTCTGGTCCGGAAGCAACGAAAACGAGGCCGCCCTCGACTGGTTCATCTCTCCCACTGTCTCGTCTCCTTCTTCCCTCTGTCCCCCGATGGCTTCTGATCGTGCATTACCCCGGCCTCAGGTTCGACGTGACGCGCAACAACCCGCGGCTCTACGTGGTATGTCCTCACGTCACCCCCCTTGGTCGCTCACGCGCTTACTTCGTGCCGTGCCATGTCGTGTTGGTGGTGTTTTGGGGAAGGTGGACTACGCAGAGCTCTACTTCAACACGGTTCGCGAGACGCTGATGAAGGTGGACCACAGCCGGCCGTTCTGGCCCTCGTCCCCCTCCAACGGCGCCCTCGAGCAGAACCCCTACGTGGGCATCTGGGGCAACCCCTACGACACGACCATGGGCGACCTGCACTACTACAACTACGGCGCTGACTGCACCGACCCGTCAAACTTCCCCAGGTCTCATCCTCACCCTCTCTCTCTCTCTCTCTCTACTACGGCCTCAACCCGCGCTGATGTACTGATCCCGAGAGGCGATGGCCGGGCCGTGCTGGAACGTCCATAGCCCGCGCTTCGCTTCCGAGTACGGCTTCCAGTCGCAGCCGTCGTTCTCCACTTGGCAGCCGGTGACCGAGCCGGGCGACTGGCACCCGTTCTCACCGCTCATGCAGCACCGCCAGCACCACCCTGATGGAAACGGTCAGGTCCTTGCCCAGATACAGGTGCTGGCTCCTCACCTCCTCTCAGCTGCTCCTGTACATCGTTACTGACAAGTTCGTTGTCGTCGTAATCACAGCACTACTTCCGCTACAACGTGACAGACTCGGTGCAATCGTTCAAAGATTACATCTACCTGAGCCAGGCCACCCAAGTACGGCCAGCCGGGCCGAGTGCCAAGGAGTCCCCACCGCTGGAATGCATCTCATTTCTCTCTGGTGGTGATCAGGCCCTCTGTGTGAAGGCCCAGAGCGAGCATTACCGCCGGAGCAAGACCATGACGGCGAACACGATGGGCGCTATTTACTGGCAGCTCAATGACATCTGGCAAGGTGCGACGACCGGTTCTTAAGGCCCGAGCTCTGTCCTCACTGACCTGAGATGCGCGCATTTAGCGCCGACGTGGAGTGGAATCGAATACGGAGGACGCTGGAAGCTGCTTCACCACTACGCGCGCCACTTCTTCGCGCCAGTGCTGGTCTCGGCCTACGAGCAGCCCGACGACCGGCTCAACGTGCACGTCACCAGCGATCTCACCAAGGTGTGCCCAAGCACCCCGCCCGTCATTGGTCGTTACGCTCACCGTCGTTGGTTACGACCAGAACCTGGTCGGCTCCCTCTACACGCGCTTGTGGTCGTGGAACGGAACCAGCGCGCTGACCGAGTGGAAGACTGCCGTCTCGTTGGACCCGCTCGGCAGCCGCGCCTTTCTCTCGTATGTGATGCAGCCCCTCGCTCGAGCCGCGGCACCACCGCCGTGCTGACAGAAGAGCGGTTCAGGGAGTCCATCAACCAGTTGATCGCCGGACGATGCAAGCAAAGAGCCGACTGCTTCCTGACCTTCTCTGTGGTCGATGGCTCCGGCCAAGAGGTGGCTGCCAACGTGTTCTACCTCGCCACCCTCGCTCAGGTTCTACCACCACTCACTTTTTTTGTGTTGTAGCATCATTAACCTCAACGCACCCTGTGGAATAACAGAAAGCCTTGGCCAAGCCCCACATCAGTGTCAACGTGAGCCGCGGCAACGACGCGAAGGAGGTTCTCATCCAGCTCGTCAGTGATCGACCCGCGCCGTTCGTCTACCTCGAGGCCTCGTATCCTGCTCGTGTGCGTCTCGTTTCCCAAACTGCAAAGAAGCGCCACCGCCCCAAGCTGACTGAATCGATTCTACAGGGCCGCTTCGAGGACAACGGCATCTTGCTGCTTCCTGGCGCGCCCAAGAAGCTCCGCTTCTTTTCGTGGGACGACCAGCCCGTCGACCTGGCCCGCTTCCTTCGCGGCCTCGTCGTCCGCTCGCCCGGCGACATCAACTAAACAAGGAGGACTGCGGCGAACGCGGAAGAAGAATAAACAAGGAACGCTTTGAACGCAAGATGATCACGCACACAACATCTGGAAGAGAGAAGAAGGGTCTCGTGGCCCTTCAAGCAATGGAACGGGGCGAGGAGGCTCAGTATCCTCCACTCCGTCTACTTCTGCTTGCCGGATCGGGTGAAGACGCCCGAGCCCTTGCCGCCGAGCTTGGTCTTGGTGAGGGCGGGCATGACGACGGGCGCGTTGGTCTTGGTCCGCTCGATGAACTTGGTCGTGTTCTTGATGCCGAGCTCCTTGCGCTTGGCTTTGACGGCCTCGGCAATGGATCCGAACGTGGGCAGTGTGCCCAGCGACAGAAGCTCCTTCCTGTCCTCCGGCAGCGACAGGTTGAGCTCCTTCTTGTAGTCCTTTGGCGGCAGCAACAGCACGAGCTTGCCTGCAGTGAACAAGGAGGAAGTGAAGAAGGAAATGGTGAACATCTCGGAAGAGGGGCGAAAGGACCCGCGGCAGGGGAGGGTTCGCACCATCGGGGGCGTCGATGTTGGAGATGATAAAGTGCTGGAACGTGGTCTGCTTCTTCTTGATCGAGACGACCGAGACGATGAAGTCGCCCGGGAAGGTGGAATAGCGCACCAGCCAGCGGCCGGTCTTCTTGGCCTTGGCCAGGAGCGACTCGGCCTTCTTCTTGGAGATGTCGCCGTGCCACCAGGGCTTCGTGGTGAGGTCGTAGAACCGCTCGAGCATGCCGTAGTCAAATGGCCCAAAGTAGCGCAGGAACTTGGCAAAGTTGTCCCTCTGTCGGTCCATATCCACCAGACACCAGACACGCCGCCGCGTCAGTCAAGACTTGCTCAAGACAGCCGCAAACAGAGGTGGGTCGCGTACGGTGACGATCGGGTTGACGAGCCTCTCCTTGGCTTCCTCCTCCGAGTACTCATCGCCTGCGCAAGCGACAGCGTCGCGTCAGCGAGTTGCTCGGAGCAGCAGGGTGAGCGTGATAGCACAGCACAGCACGTACTGAGGAGCTTCTTGAAGGCAGCGAGCTTGGGGTCCAAGTCAGGCAGGATCTGGTGGTGGGGCACCTTGAGGTACGATATCATACAAGTCCAAAACTCGATCCACTCGACCTTGGTCTGCACGCGCCGTTCCGGTGAGACCCACCGTCAGTTGAAGAGTACTTGAACAAAAACAAATAAACGAATAACAGTACCTGAGTGAGGAAGTATTTGATCCAGAAGTCGCGCCCAGCCGCTTCGTGAAGGGTGTGCTCGATGAGGATCTTCTCAAATACCATCTTCTCGAGCATGGACTGGAACGTGGGCCTACGAGAGTGATACGCGGAGGTGAGATCATGCTAGCAATCGTGGTTGATGTCGCTGTCCTACTCACCTCTTCTCGGGATCGGGGTGCCAGCACGACTCGATCAGCTCGCGCAAGGTAGGCGGGCAGTCCGCGGGGATCTTGGGCCTCTCCTCCTCGTCACACACGGCGGCGATGAGCTCGTCCTCGTCCTCGAACATGTCGTGCCACGGCTCTGCAGTGGCAATTATTCGTCATCAGCCATCGTCATCAGCCAGCAGTTGCAAGGCAACCCAAAAGAGGGGAGGAGCAAGCGTACTCTCCCGGGTGTACATCTCCCACAGGCAGATGCCAAAGCTGTAGACGTCGGCCTTTGCGTCGCACCCACGGCCCAGCAGAACCTCGGGCGCCTAAAGCGAAGAATAAATAAATAAATAAATGGTAAAAAATAAACAAGTAACAAAAGACCACGTACCATGTAGAAGGGCGAGCCGCCAGCCATGCCGTCGTCGTCCTTGCCCGACTGGATCTTGGAGAGACCGAAATCGGCAACCTTCACGTTCCAGTTCTTGTCCACCAGCAAGTTGGCCGGCTTGAGATCGAGATGGAGGAACGGAGGGTTCATCTGGTGCAGCCAGTTCTGATGATCGTCGATCGTCGTGGCATGGAAAGGGAGCCGCAACGACACTTGTCAACTCGAAAGGCTTTGGCAAGGAAAAGAGGCTAGGGAGAGGGGAGTGAAGGCCCGCACGCACCATTCCAAGGCAGCAGTCGCGGGCCATTTGGATGCGCTGTTCAAGGGAGAGGAAATTCTTCTTCTTGCCATGGATGAGGCCATCCACGGAGCCGTTGTGCATGTACTCCATGATGATCATCAAGTTCTCCGGCTGTGTGCAGGCGCCCATCATCAGCGCGATGTTGGGGTGTCGGAGGGTGCTGCATCACAAGCAAGAGCGCGCACACAGTCAGCCACCAGGATGGGAAGGCGGTGTTGATACGACGTTCGTACATCATGATCTGGACCTCCGTCCTGAACTCGTTGAGCAGCTCGTCATTGAGCTTGTCCTTGACGTACAGCTGCTTGATGGCCACCTCCTTACCGTGCAGGAGGCCCTTGAACACCTCACCGAATGCTCTGCCGGACGTGAAGCAGGGTGTCAGTTGGGCGTCCAGGTCGACCACCTACCTCCCCCATTACTACCAGACAGCGTACCCCTTGCCCACGGAAAAGTGCTTCACGACTTGCTTGGGATCGATCTCGGCGAGGACCTTCTCCTTGTCAGTGATCACGCTTGTGCGCTGGAACTGCTGCATGAGCTCGTTGCGCATGGCCTGTTCTTGCTGCTTGAGCCGCTCCTCGACGCGCTTCTCGACCTCGGACAGGAACTTGGCTTCAGTCTCCTTCTCAGTGGGCAGCCTGCCCTTCTTGAGCGAGCCGTGGTTGCGGGTCGACCGCCTGGGGGACGACACTTCGAGCACGATGGAGGTCTCGTCGCTGTCCGACCGGCTCGGGTTGCGGTGCGAGCCCATCGTGCCACGCGGGCTCACGAGCTCGTTCGAGTTTTCGTCTTCATCGTCCTCTTCTTCCTCGCGCTCGTTCTTGGCCGCATACCAGCTGTTGGGCGATTTCCTGAACTCCTTGCGCAGGTCGACGATCTTCTTCCACAGGTCTGTTCACCGCAAGAGAACCGTTTAGACAAAACATAAAATGAATGGTTAAGAATGACGGCTACACAAAACAGAAGTGTACCCTTGGCCGAGAGTCGCTGGTCAGGGTTCTCGCTCCAGCACGTGGTGATAATGTCCTTGATCGCGGCGGGCATCTTGTCGGGTATGGGCGGCCGGAGACCGGTCATGCACGTCTTGCGCAGGATCTGGAACGAGTTGAGCCCCTCCTTGACCAAGTCTTGATAGGGCGGCTCGTGCTCACCTGCATCACGGTGACGATGAGCTCGAGCTTACCCTAACGAAAGAGAACTCGAGGTAGATGCGGGTACCCTTGACGATGCGATGAGCCAGCTCCCAGATGACAAAGCCCACCGAGTAGATATCGGACTTGGTGGAATAGGAGCCCTCCATGTACACCTCAGGAGCGGTGTAGGCCACGTTCTCGATGCCAGAGTCAAGCGTTTGCGTCTTGAGCGCCTCATCGCCCTAGATAAGGACGCGTTCCTCGAGATTAGTGTCGAGCAAACAAGGGGGAAATGGGGGAAAAGAGGTAGAGCGCACTCGTTCGTTGTAACGGGCACGACCAAAGTCAGCGTACTTCAGCTTCCAGTCGCTGTTGATCTGTACAGCACGAGCAATTAAGAAAGGGTGTTGGGAAAGTATGCAAGGTGAACAAGTTGCTGCAAACATACGAGCAGGTTCTGGGGCCTGATCTCGCGATGGAGGATTTGCGGCTTGTTGTTGTGGAAGGTGTTGAGACCTCCGATGAGGCCCTCCGCCAGAGAGAAGAACCGATCCCAACCGAACTGAAGGTCCGTGTGATTGGCCAGAACCTGCACAAAAAGTTCCAAGTTTGTACTCTAATGGTGAGGCGCCTGCAAGGCTGGCGGAGTGCGAGGAGGTGCACCTCATCAAGCGAGCCGTAGGCACACTTTTCCATGACAACCGCTACGTGGGGCTCGAGGCACAATCCGTAGAAGACAACAACATGAGGCGAGCGAATGGAGCTATGTCACGTGTGTCAGCTCCTGAGTTCAATTCGCACCATGTGAGTGGCTTTACCTTATCATCTGGAACTCTTTCACGAGCTTCTCCCTGTTAATCATCTCCTGATTGAAGATTTTAACGGCCACCTCTTGGCCGCGGTACTCGCCATGGTATACGGTTGCCGTGGCGCTCTCGCTCACTTTGTCCTCCTACATGCGCCAGTGGTTTCAAGAGATGAGCTCAGTGGAGTGTGATTCGCCTCGCATAGTTGACATATTTCGACACAATAAAAAAGAGTGAAGAGAGGGAAGAGGGGGGGGCGAACCAGCTCGAGTTCATCGTAGTCGATCCACCAGGAGTCATCAAGAGAGAACTCGCTCTTGGAAACAGTAATGGAAACGGCTCCAGAACCTTGAATATCGGTGTTGGAGCGACTGCGCGGTGTAACAGTACCCGGCGAAGAGGTGGATGAAGGCCGCGGGGTTGTCGTGGGGGGCCGTTCCTCTATCGGAGGCTCTTGCCTCTCTCGCCTCTCCTCGACTTCTGAGTCGCTGGAGCTGTCTCCGTCGGGGCTACCTGCCCTAACTTCCTTCTCTTTCTTCAAGGTCCCGATCGATGTAGGCTCCGCCACAACCTCCTCTTGCTCAGAGTCACTTCCAGTGATTCGGTCTTCCATAGGGTTGGGCTGCTGACGCTGTTTGTCCTTGGATGATACACGTCTTGCTCTATCTCTTGTCTTGTTTTCTGGATGGGAGAAAAAGGGTTTACATCGCTTCGTGTCCTAGGCTCGACCCCCCCCCCCAACAGCACACGTACTGACAACAATGAGGGCAGGTTTCGGCTGGCTTCGGTGTCCTCCTGCAGATGGCAAGCCGGAGGGACTGGACATAAGATTTACGAATAAAAAGTCTTTTTTCGTTGCCTCTGGGCACCTTGCCTAGGTGAGCTCCAGGTAGCCTCGACAAGAGGTTGTTGAGCGCCCTTAGTGCCTTGGGACGCTAATTAATTATCAACTATTTTCAAAATATTTTTCAAACCATTTCCTTCGTCGAGGCGCCGGCAAGATGAAAACCAGAGGGCAGCCTTTGCGCTCGCGAGGCAGCTGCTTTTGGTGTTGTTCAAGTCCAGACAATGAAGACGGCTGAAGGAGTACGTGCAACAACCAGTAGCTTCGCGGACGAGCCCAAGTACGACACCTCCTTTACGCCCAGAGCACTGCCTCGGCGAACGAGAACTGGCACTGGGAGTAGTAGAGGTGGCACACCACACAGTAGCGGAAGACATGAGCTCTACGTGATCGCGGTTAGCGGTGCGCGTTCCGTTGTGTATGCGGCGTTGAGTATGATCGCGATGGCTCACGTGCTCGATACAGAGAACAGAATGAAGGAGGTAGGACTTGCCATCATGGACCTACGCCGGCCCGAACTACTACTTACCCAGTTTACGGACTCCAAGAGCTATTCCTTCACTACTTCAAAACTGGTATGCTCTCTTCAAATGCATCCTCCAGGAGCCTCAACTCACTCTTCTTGTGGTGTAGGCCATCTACGCTCCTGTAGAGGTACACCTCCCGCTTTTTATATTGATAATGGATGCACTCATCAGAGGGTAGGTTCTTCTTCCCAACACGGCGATTGACTCGGAGCTCTATGAGGCGATCAAGCAGAACTTTAAAAGTACGGCACCGGTGCACGTTCGTTGAAGCACAATTGCTTATGACCTTGAGCTTTACCTCAGACACTGAAGTCATAAGCGTGAACCGCAAGTACTTCTCTGAGTCGAGCGGAGCTCAGGCAGTTACCAAACTTGTAGTTCCCGAGAACTGCAGCATAGAGCACTCAGTTTCGGCCAAGTACACGTCCAAACGTTAAGTTGAAGTCTAACTCGCACTTTACTGATTGTGTCCTTTCGTGAATGCAGGTACTTGGCTCTTGCTTCCGCAGGTACATCTTACTCCCTCTTTTCCCCTCTCTCTACCACGGTGCGTCACCTGATTGATCATGGCGATTACGCTTTCAAAAGCCGCCCTGATCAAGTATGGTACGAGGCAGTGCCTTCGCTCCGCGTATGTACTCGACTGATTATGTTTACGCGTTTAGTCGAGTTCATCCAGCACATTACGTTCGCACCCAGCAGTCTGAAGGTACCAAGCCATCTGCTCCTCTTAGCGCCGGTTGGCGTGGTTTTTCACCGTTTCTGCTTTCCAGATTCACTACAAGCCCGTGGACGGCACGATGATGGTTCGTGTTTGACTGTTGTGGTAAGCTCTTAGAGCATGCTCACAGACTTTACGTACACAGATTGACTCGGCAAGCCTCGAGAATCTTGAAGTGGGTATGTTGGCGTTCTAAGTTCTAAGTTCTTGCTCTTCAGACGAATTCACCACAGTTCGCAGTGATCAACGCTCGTACGAAGGAAACGAAAGACTCGCTGTTCGATGTGCTTAATCACACCAAGGTAATCCACTCATCCCTATTTAGAAAGGGCTTTGACTGAACGACTTTTCCTCAGACTATCAGTGGAGGTACGCCTGAGCCATTGGACTTACTTTACGCAGCGCTAAGCTTTGACGCTAGGTCGCCTTCTGCGTATCAATCTCCTGCAGCCGCCTTCCGGTAAGCCCACCTTACCATCCACGAGCACAATTTTACTAAGCCTACGTTCAGATATCGCCACCGCCACTGGGAGACTGGAGTGCATTGAAGAGTTTCTCGGTGATGAGCGCATGTTCTTTGATGTACGCGCAAGTTTTGCTTGCAATGTAGTGGCTTTATCTGATGGGTCACACCCTTCAGGTATCCGCTGTTCTAGGGCGCTTTCTTGATCTTGGTAACGATCACTCCGCTCCCCGTAAAGTACGTGATGGTCGCTGACTTCGTCTTGGTTTTAGATAGTCTTTTGTTGCAGCTCGTGAAGATTCCAAAGAAGACAAGCCTGCAGACGACTCGCGCTAACTTGGTCCATATCGTATGCTGATCTCCAGTCCCTCCTCTCTCTCTCTCTCTTTCTCTCTCTCTCTCTCTCTTTTGCTAATCACTTTTGCTCGTTACCAGTTGGAGCTCAAGCACACGTTGGAAACAGTTCCTACGTTAGCCGAAGCCCTGAAGGGTTGTCAGAACCCTCTTCTTCAAGCCATTCTCGTCAATCTTCAAGACCCAAACATTGAGGCGCTGCAAGCCAAGGTGGAAGACGTGATACGCGAGGATGCCATCTACGTCAAAAACACGGTGAAGATGCGCAATCAGGTACTTACAGGCTAACCAGAGTGCGACAAGAGACTGACAAGACTCGATTTGGAACAGCTCGCGTATGCCGTCAAGCCTGGCATTCATGGTGCGTCGTACTATCTCTCAGGTGGTCACATCGCCGTTAGCTCACTTTCGCATCAGGCTTGCTGGATGTCGCTAGAAAGAGCTGGACCGAAGCCTCCGAAGGTACAAACTCTCACTCACCGACCGCCTCCACTGATCAGTCTTGTCGTAGATATGCAGCTATTGATCAAGCAGCATCGAGAGGAGTTCTGTCGCTACCGGGTGCGAGGCGAGTACAACTCGCGACGTGGTCACCACTTGAGTTGTCCTATCGTTGATGGAGATCACCTTCCCGATGAGTTTCTGCAAGTAGTCAAGAAAGGAAAGAAGTGGACATTCACCACTGGTACGTCCGCTTGGTAGGTGTAGAAGGCTCCGTATTGACACAAAATCTATCAGAGGCTATTATCTCTCTCAACTCGCGCATCAATGAGAGCATGAATGAGATCTTCCTCTTGACGGATAGGTAAGACGCCAAGCGTAATAGCTCCTCAGCCTTCGCTCATTCGCTGTTCTCAGGGTAATTGAAGACCTCCTTAACGAGATCCGCAAGTTCATCGGCTCCATCTACAAGATCGCAGAAGCTGTAGCCCTGATTGACATGGTATGTGGCTTGGCGTCCTACCTGATGCTGTCGCTCTAACTGGTTCGTGCAGATTTGTTCGTTCACCACATACGTGACCGTGACGCCATCCTGCGGTTCGTTGTCCTACGTCGTTGCTAGTACTGCAGCTTACCTCACTGCTGGTCGTGCAGTACGTCCTGAATTTACCATAGACGGGCCACTGGCAATCAAGCAGGGCAGGAACCCGCTTGTGGAAAAGCTCTTCACAGACCCTTTCATTCCTGTACGTACTTTGTTCTCACATTTCCTCTGTCGTCGACTCATCTACTCCTTCACCAGAATGATACCTACATCACGGAGACGTCCAACTTTCACGTCATCACTGGGCCGAACATGGTGCGCTACGCCTTCATAGCTCTCTCAATCAAGAAGTTTCTCATTCTCTAGCACATCTAGTCAGGAAAGTCGACGTACCTACGGCAAGTCGCTCTTCTCACGATAGTGGCCCACGTTGGTACAAATGTCCACATCTCTTCTTCCTCTTCCAGCACGCATCTTACGTTGATTCAAGGATGCTTCGTGCCAGCTACCTTCGCTTCGTTTCGTCTGGTGGATCGCCTCTTTACTCGTATTGGGACCGGTGACTGCATGGAAAGACACAGCAGGTAAACCACCCTTCTCTCTTGATTTCGGTTTCTACTTCGGCTCATATGCTCTATGTCCAGCACCTTCATGGTAGAGATGAAAGAGATGGCCTTCATCATTCAAGTACGCGTTGTAAGGCCTTGATAGTGCGGAACAAGCTAACTGTTGTTTCTAGAATGCCACCAACAACAGCTTGATCATCCTCGACGAGTTGGGGCGTGGCACGTCCTACTTAGATGGAGCATCGATCGCCTGGGCCATCTGGTAACACTTAGCTCCCTTCGTTCAATCATGAAGCGTATCAAGGTTTCTCACTTCAGCCATGTTTTAGTGAATACCTCCTCTCGTTACGCGCGTATGTTGCCCTCTCCTTTGAGCCAGCTGAGGTCGCGCCCACTCACTCATTTTTCTTTGTAGCTACTCTCTGTGTGCCACGCACTTCATGCAGCTCGCGGACCTCGAGGCGATCTACCCTAACGTGAAGAACTATCATCTGCAAGTGGAGCAAGACCGGTTGAAGCAACGGCCCACCTTCATGCACACGCTCAAGGAAGGTCCCACGGATCTCAAGTTTGGCCTTGTGCTGGCCGAAATTGCCGGCTTTCCGGCGGACGCCATTGCTGCGGCTAAAGACATTCACCAGCAGCTCCAGGAGAGCGAAACCGCCAAACGCGAGAAGGAGGCCCAGAAGTGGCGGGCCCTGAACCAGCTCGTGCAGCGGCTCATGAACCTCAAGACTTCGACTCTTCCGCCAGGTAACTCCCCCTCCCCTCTTTGTTTTGTTGGTCATACGACGGGACTAGGTTTTACTGCTCCTGTTGGTGAAGCTGTTCATCGCTAAAATGCAAAAATGTGTTTGGTAGAGCTGCTGCGCCGGTACCTGATCAACCTCAAGGAGAAGTATCTCGCCACGCAGCGCGAAGAGTGAATCGGCGGCTGGCGAATCGTCGAGTAGGCCGGCTCAGTAAACGAAGCGGCCCATGCTGGGCTGCACTTCGACTCCGATTGGGTGAGCCTTGACGAGTTCACCATCGACGGAATAGAAGCCACAGTCGCTCTCGTCCAACGGTTCCACGAAGAATTTCTTCGTCTTGAAGTACTCCACGAAGGGCAGTTCACCCACCTTGCCGTTCTCCAGATTGAGGAAGGCCTGGATCTCGTTGAGCACGCCTCGGTTCTGGCCACGCACCACGAACAAGTCTGCAACTTCGTTCAGAAGAAGAAGAAGACACCAGGCGAGGAGAAGAAAGGAGGTCACACCAATGTAACCGTCGGTCAGGTCAGCCCTGGGCGCGAGGCAAGCATCATGCGCGAGGTAAGGGACAGTGGCAGCCACGAGGGTGAAGAACTTGTCTTCGATCACGACCCACTCCTCCTCATCCGCCGCCTTGTCGCCGAGCATGGCGGGGGTGGGCGGCTGGTGCCGGTGCTCCTTGTCATGGTTGACGCCGTCGTAGTTCTTGTGGTTGTAGTTGCCCCGCGCGTCCGTGTGCTCGTTGCGGTAGGGCACGAACGACAGACGGCCCATGTATCCCTTGGCCCTGAGACTAAGTGTTAGGAAGGCAAGAGATAAATAAAGGAAAAGAAAGCTGGTGTCGCTACCGGTAGATGAGCAACCAGGGTACGATGATGTTGGTGATGAGGAACCGCATGTTGCCAATCTTCCTGAAGGACAGCTCTGTCAGGGTGTCGAAATCTGCAGTCAAGCCTGCATTCGCGTGGAGGTAAAAATCAGACGCGAGTAAGAGGATGATGAGCAGAGAGCGGTATGGCGGATCTCTTCCTCAAGTGAGGGCTACGCACCCCAGTGCACTGACATGAGGGCCAGCTTGCGGTCAGCGAAGGGCAGTGGTCGCTTCTCTTCGTCGAGTGAGGTGACGGTCATCATGTCCAAGCCCTTTGCCTTGCCTGTTGTGGGCAAACGTTCATCATTACGAGTGGTTGAGCTCAATGAAACCAGTTGGCGATGTGAGTACCTTGAAGGAACATGCGCATGGCAGACACAGGATCCCTGGCCCCAAGGCTCGTGCATAGGCCTGGTGCGGTAGTGACGGTCAAGAGTCATTGCCAACCGGTCATTTTCCACACAAGTTAAGGGAACCCGTACCGTTGCCCGTGCCGGTCGGGATTGTCGCTAGCGGCGGGAGGTCGCTAAAGGAGCTGTGCTTTTCCCACAGGCCGTTCACCATTTCATGCAACATTCCCTGTTGTGGGCTGATCAGTGAGTGATCCTGGGTGGCCGTGCGAGAGCGCTACATACGTCGCCAGACACTGAGAGCACGGCGCTGTACTTGGTGAGGTCTACCTCGGCCAAAATGCGATGGGCGTGGCCCTTGTACTCGGTTTCTGTACAGATAGGGAAAGAAGAAGGGGCAAATAAATAAATCGATTACTCATACCAATAATTCAAAAATAAAAAGAAATGCGGAAGGAGGAACCGATGAGGTCAATTAGGAGCCCGGCTTTAGTGAACATAGGCTTGAGCACACGCTCAACGACGCGCTTGCCGTGTCCTGCGCCACCTATGGGGTTCACCACGACGCAAACTCTCTTGCCTGCCCACTGCTCTGAGCCCAGCACCGGCGTTGCGACTGCTCGACTTTCTTGCTCCAGCTCATTTCGCTTCTTGAGGGAAAAGAAAAGGGCTACAGCGACGGAAGCCGCCGCCATGACTAGGCCCACCCACAGCCACATCTTGTTTCGCTCCTTCCTCAGTGCGGAAGTGGCGCCGAAAAATTTTGTAAAATTGCGCGTTGCACGCCAGCTGAGAAAATTTAAAAAGAAAAGTTTATTCAATCAAAGAAAGAAGATGAAGGGCCCACTTCTGCTGCTCCTTGTCATCTTCTTCACAATTACCACGTTTGTGTGGGGTGAGCGGGTGTACGTGCCTGTGGAGCCCAAAGGCAATATTTGGATTGGCGCTGGCCGATACGAGTGGAGCACCGGCCAGGGCGGCGTCCCTGTAGTGCTGGCTGACTGGCCCTGCGTGACTTTCAACGTCTCCATCACTGCTGCTACCGGCACTACCATTGTTGGAGTAGGCGTGGTGATGGAGGGCGGCCACAACGACTTCCTCGTCTTCTACAACGACCAGCAGGTGGCGGCAGGCAGCGCTGGAGGAAACAAGCTCCTCACGGATGATCAGCTACGTGAGTATCAGCTGCCCGAGCCGAAGGGCAACGCAACCCACTCGCTCAACGTGTCCTTGGTCAAGGTCACCGAGGCCTCCTACTTTGCGCTCCAGGGCCTCCTTCCGCTGTCGCGTTTACGGCTCTACGGCTTCGCAGTGTACACCAAGAACGTGGCAGCAGAGGGCACCGCCCGTGCTCAGCACACCAGTGCCCTTCAAGTGTCCCCACCCGCCACGGCGCGGCGACGAATCGAGTTCTTCAGCGACAGCGACAGCAATGGCTTCGGCATCGAGGGGGCAGACTCGTGGACGTGTTTGTGGGGTCTAGAGTCATACGAGAACTGCTGGGAGGGCTATGCTGCGACGGTGAGCCGGTGGCTGGGCGCCGACTACCACATCGAGGCCTGGTCAGGTAAGGGCGTCGTCAAGAACGCACTGGGCCTCTTCGACACGAGCGACGACCCATGCCCCTCTATTGGCCTCGTGCAATTGCCACCGACTCGGCCAGCAGCTGGAACTTTACCCTCTGGGTGCCGGACCTCGTTGTCCTCCTGCTCGGCACCAACGACTACTACGCGTGGCCTTACCCGTCTGATGAGCAGTTCATAAACGGCTACGTGCACATGGTGGAGACGATCCTGTCGTCCTACCGCTCGACGACAGCATCGGGAGCCCCACTGACCATGATTGCCCTGTGCGGCGGCACAACCGACAACGATCGCGCACCGTGCCCTCGCGTGCAGCAAGCGGTCAAGCAGCTGCTGTTGCGCCAAACTCGGGCGCGCATCTTCTTCGTGGAGATACCTACCGCGCTTTTGGCCTACCCTGCCGACTATGGCTGCCTCGATCACCGCAACATCGTTGGCCAGCGGAAGCTCGCGTCCTTTTTGCTTGGCCAGGTGCGGTCTCTCATGGGCTGGTAGGGGCGCGTACGGGCCATGTTGTTGCCAGGTTGTATTTTTTGGTTTTTATTCGTTTTTAAATATGTAAATAAGGGAATGGGTTGCGGGAAACGGCCAAACGTCGTTTCATGCGCAAGGCCCCTGACAACGCGCGAAAAAGAGAGGTGGTTCAAACGGTTCAAAGACAACCACCAACTGCTATCACCAACATGTTAGATCGAAGGAGAGGGCCTCCTCGCCTGTCGGGCACCTCAACGCATACCATCCCCACGAACAGGCGGAGAGAACCATCACGAGGGTGGGGGCGCAGCTTTGGCGGTATGGGGGCAAGTGCTGCCTCATCCATCCTCGGCTTGCTGCTCTTGGCGTCTCTCTGTGTGGTGCTCCTTGTACTTTCCAGAGGAGATGATCTACAACAACTCCACACGTATGAGCCCAACCACCACCATGGTACGTACAACTCTTGGCGATGCATTAGTTTCTCATCCGATAACCTTTACTTGCCAGGAGGGAGGATACTGCTCGACGATGGCCAGGCTGGGATCGCCAGCGACGCACGAAGCTTCTTCTCCACGCAGCCGAGGAAAAACTATGCAGGAAAAGACGTACCAGAAGAGTTTTGTGGTTATAGTGCTGGCAAGGGCTGCGCCTGGCAGGACTACGGCGAGGTATCCTCCCTTCACGCGGATAACAACGCGTTGGCTTTGTGGTCTGATGGGCGTGCGTCGTGTGGGTCAGTCGGTATCTTTGCTGGCAGTGCCGGCAGCTGCTGTGGGAGTCTTCCTGATCATCCTGTTCATTATCATATTTACGGTGGTCCACTCGATTCGGTGCTGCACACACGCGCGATTGTGTTGGGACGAAGACCGCCGCTGTGAGCTCATCACGCTCAACGTTTGTCTTGCTCTGTCGTGCTTCGTTATGTTGTATGCATCCGATTTTCGCCCTCACCTTCCACTGTTGCAAGTCATGTGGCTCACTGTACCGTCCGTGCAGTTGCCTACTCGTTCTGCCTATACTCGGGAATGTGTGGGTCTACGACGGCATGAAGAAATTCGTGGACAACATGTCCGACTTCGTTGACGATGTTGTCGACGTGTCCAACACCACCTCGGTTGTGATGCAGGGCATCGGTGTGAGCGTTCCCGACACTGTGTCGCAAATGAACTCAGCCCGGTCCACCTTTCGCTCTTACAAGGTTCACCCCCTTACCCAGCCATTCGGCTTGGGGCGGTACTAAGGGTGACTTCGTGAATGCTCAGGGTACAATCGAAGACTTCTACACAGGCGCCGTCATCGCCTTTTATTGTGTATTTGGCTTCCTGGGCAGTTTCTGTGTCTTCATCGTTGTGCTCATGTTGTGCAAGCTCAACTGTCCTACCACAGTCCTGTACGTGTTACTCACCTTGCAAAGAAGATCGTGTGCACTTCAACTCATGAGCTATGTTGTGATTCAGCATCTTCTTCGTGGCTTTGTTCATGGTTGTTTTCGTCTATTTGATCATGCTGCTGGCGATCAGCTCTGCCGCAGTGGGCACGGATATCTGCAAGACATACGACCAAACCAAAAAGGGGGAAGCACCGCCGGTTCTCAAGGAAGTGTTGGGCACCCTCGGTCAGAACTGCAGCGCTTTGACGGATGCCTACCCCGACCTGCTGTCGGTTCTTATTCCTCTTCGTCCTTGTCCTGGACAGAAGCATCACCCTCACCGCGCGTGTTTACCCACAGACGCTCAACACCACGCTGAGCGACTCTTGCAGCCAATACGATAGCTTGTGCTCGTCCTGCTCAGGCTGCGCCGGCACGTGCAGGAATTGCAGCTCTTCATCGGATGTTGCTGGTCTCAAGACTGTCGTACGTGCACTTGACCGCTTTGCTTTGTGTTTAAACATAGACCCACTCTTCATTCCTCTTTGCTTAGGCCATCCGCGAGCTCTACTATTGCAGCGAGACGTTGTGTCCATACAATTCGTGCAACGACACCTGCGCCGGCAACTCGTCGTGCGTTTGCCTCAACAGAACGCTTTCAATTGACGACTGCGGCCAGGTTTGCGTCAACTCCACCATACAAAGCGCTGCTCTTTCTCTCAGCACGGGTACTTCTGTCCTTTGAGCATTACCTTGCCCGCTGTAGACGTGTTAACGTATGGGTGGGGCAGCGGTCAACAACGCCATTCTCTACAATAAGACTCTGATCAAGATGCGGCCCTACGTCGGCTGCGAGGTCTTCACCGTTTGGAGGAGCCGAACAGAACAACCGCTCTGTGTAAACTTCCTGTACGAGAGCCCAACCAGCCTTTTTCGTGTTGAGAGACTTGACTAAGCCAGTCTTTCCTCTTGCAGGGCGGGCATCTTCCTCATATGTACGTCTTTACCTCTCTGCCTTGTGATGAAGAAAATCTATGTGTAACGTACTCACACTGCGCTTCACATCAAACTTTATAGTCGTAGGGATGGTCGTCTGGTGTGTGCCCTGGTCGGTTTTGATGTGCGTGCTCATCCTACTCGGCGACAAGACACGTACTCGAAGCGATGACATCGACGAATACGAGATGATGAGCCGCAGCGAGCGAAAGCTAAAAACGAGAGAGAGGGAAGCTACCATCAAGGCCAACACAACAGTGGCGTGGTGAGAATTGTTTGTTATTTTATGTTTTGAAAATACTTTTCCATTTTTTTCCTGCTTGTGTGGCACCGAACCGATGCGAGAGATGAACAGCACGGTAGTGTTATTTGTGTTGGTAATGACCACATTTGGGTTGTTAGCCTCTGGCCATGTTCAGGAAATGCGGCCCAACCCCATACTGGGCAAATTGCTGCACAAGCATGAGATCACGGGCTACCGCATCGGCCAAAACGTGACCATCCAGTGCCTGAGCAGGGATGGCCAGTGGCAACCTGGCCCGTACGTACACTGCACGCCGTTTGCAGCGTTTGGCGCTTTGAATTAAACTTCCACTTCACCGCGTCCGCATAGGACTTGCGTTGAGACGGGCGAACAAGTCACGTTCACCTATGGCGTCGAATCCTTTGCTACTTGCGGCTGGCCAGTCAAGGATCAGGCAGACTTTGAATACTACACAGCAGTCATACGGCGTGAGCTCAACTTGAACTGCCGCGTGGCTATGGTGCCCGTCGTGCCCGAGGGGCACGACTGGTACGTCCCCTTCTCCATCTCCCTCTGGGGCGTTGCTGAGGGCGACCACTTCCACATCGGTACACTCTGCCTTGGCCTTTCATCTCTTCCACCGTCCGCTTATTGGTACACGTTGTGTTGGTGCAGACAATCACCTCAACTTCATCTTCCATGCAAAGGCGGGCCGCATTCTTGGCGCTGCCTCCTACTCGGTGCGAAACCGCCTCCAGTACGGCAGACCGGGCACCGTCATCACCATGCACGGCCCTGTCAAGTGGTGCGTGCCAGCCGTCCATCGCGCCTGAGGGACTCTCAGATGCCGGAGCGTTGACATCTGTTGAGTGCAGGTTCAACGGTCACACGCACCTGCCCTTCTCGTCGGCCACGCGGGAGGGGTCCATGGAGTCGGAGAGCAGGCTAGGGAGCGTCTTGTTTGTGCTCGTGTGCTGCATGCTCACGCTCCTGGCCTCGACGCTGTGTTTCACCTTCCTCTACAAGTTCTACCTTCGGAGGCGCCTTGTCCAGAAGATGCTCAAGAAGGACTGATATGTGCCCAATACAGCGGCTCGGCCCGGGAGCCGTGGGAGAAAGGCTCTTCCTAAGAGTAGCCGGAGCATCCTCCGCCTGGGTATTCGTTTCGCCCCCCACCGCGTTTTGCAGCAGAATAGA
This sequence comes from Acanthamoeba lenticulata, assembly GCA_002179805.1. Lineage (NCBI taxonomy): Eukaryota > Discosea > Longamoebia > Acanthamoebidae > Acanthamoeba > Acanthamoeba lenticulata. Next base: position 52,452 of record NAVB01000336.1, on the reverse strand, counting down.
GCCCCAGCCACCTCGAACTTCGTCTTTTTTTTGTTCTTTATGTGTTGCGAAGAGAGGGAAGAGAAAGGAGGGGGCGTGGCGTCTGCCAGGAATGGACCAGATGGATAGAGCAAGAAGAAAAGCAGGCAGAAGGGTGTTGATCAGAGCGTCTCCTGCATTGACAGCTGAGGTGCTGTGCCCAGCCGCATCTTCCGCTGGCGTTCCTCTTCCTCGGCCTTGAAGATCTCCTGCACGACCTGATAGTTCTCCGGGAAGTAGGTCCGCCTCACGCTGTTCCCAGCACCCATTTGTGAGCATCATCATGAATGGGAGAGGAAAGTATGCGAGGGCGAGGGAGGGCGTACAAGTCCCACACGATGTCGGGCAGGAGGCACACGAGGCAGAGCAGCGGAATGATGAACCAGAATGTGGGCACCGAGAGAAGGTGGAAGATGACGTGGAACATGTCTGTCACACCGCACGTGCATCGTGTGAGGACCTGGACCCAAGTGGCGCAGGAAAGGGAGGGGGGAGATACCTGGGGCAAGGTAAAGGGCCACATCGGAGCAGTAGATGGACGCAACGACGAACCAGGAGAGGATACTGGACCACATCACAACGTGGTGGATCGTTGTCCACATGCTGCAATCATTTGTTCGTTGCGTCAGTTTATGGCATACTGATGAGGACAACATTGGGGTAGGAACAAGGTGTGGCGGGATGGGAACCTGGAGGCGAGGGCTAGTCGCAGGTTGGCCACCATAACGGTGCACGTGTAGATGACCGTGTTGACGTCCCACAGGCCGAGCATCAGTCCGTACACGCTGGCCGTGTTGAAGACGGCGATGCTGAGCGTCGTGATCAGGAACGACGACAGCACCTGTGTCCCGAGACACCCATATTGCCGCGATCAGCCCTCAGAAATGCGCAAAGCGGGGAGGAGGGCGCGTACGGCCGTGAACAGCCACCGGACGAAGATGCCCGTGTGGAGCGACTGGTTCCACTGCCCGTCGCGATAGAGGCGCGGGAAGCGATCGAGGGCCTTGATGGGGACGTCCTTGTCCATGACGGCGCACACGACAATCGGGACGCACGTGAACAGGAGGTTGAACCCGATGCCCAGGTAGCTGTCCCACACTGTCTGTCCTCCGCCACAGCGCAGCGTGAGCTCGAGCTGACAGCAAAGGGGGGAGGGCGAACGGACCTGGCCGGAGAAGCCGGTGAAGAAGGACCACCAGAAGTTGATGAGGGCGATGAGCATGTTCTTGTAGAAGAAGTAGAGCACCAGGAGCGACATGCGCTTGTACGAGTACCGCCCGTGCACGAACAGCAGACGCTTGAGGAAGCGGAACTGAGCGATGGCGTAGTCCGAGGCGAGGACGGCCTGCATGCCCTCCCGGCCGGAGATGCCGATGCCGACGTGGGCGGCCTGGATCATGGGCACGTCGTTGGCGCCATCGCCGATGGCCAGCGTCGTCACCTTCTTCTGGTTGGTTAAGTAGCCGGCGGTCTTGCGGAGCTCGAGCTGGATCTTCTCTTTGGGGGTGAGGGTCTCGGGCGTCTCGCTGTCCTTGACCAGCTTCACCATGAGGGTCTTTTGCATGGGCGTCGTCCTGCAGCACACTACCGTGTGGCACTGCTGCGCCAGCGACAACAACTGCGCGACAAACACGACAGAGGCCTCTTGGTTGGGACACAACGCTCGCTCGGCAAGACGGGACGGGACGGGACGGACGCGTACCGCAAACTTGAGATCGTACTCGAGGGCGTAGACGAGGGTCCGGCCCTCGACGACGAGGGCGATGCCGGGCAGGGGCTGGCCCTTGGTCCAAGCAAAGCCTGACCCGCCGGCGGCATTATCGTTGTCGGTGGGCCCGCGCGGAAGGGTGTCGTCGTCGCGCTCGTGCTCGCGGGCGAGAAGGTCCCAGCGCTTGGCGGTGAAGAGGCCCAGGAGGTAGTCGAGGCGCTGCTTGGTGCCGATCTTGGTGTCGGAGGAGAGGATGAGGGTGATCATGTCGTTCTTGAGCAGGTTGCAGGCCTTGCCCACGTTGATGGCCGTCTCGCGCTTGTCGCCGGTGAGGACCCACACCTTGATGCCGGCGTCGAGGAGCGACTCGATGGTCTCCGGCACGCCGTCCTGCAGCTTGTCCTCGATGCCCGTGGCCCCGAGCAGCTCGAGGTCGACCTCGATCTCCTCGGCCAGCTGGTCGAGCTTGGTCTTTCGCCCGTTGAACGACAGCGCCGCCTTCTGGAACCGCGCGTTCCACGCCCGGTACTGCGCCGCGTCCAGCACTCGCTCCGCGATGCACAGCGTTCGCAGGCCCGCGCACGCAAACCTGTACGCCATCCCGCCGGGCAAGGTGAGTGACGGGCCAGGCGCGAGGGATCAGACTTGGCGGAAGGTCGAGGCCGTACTCGTGCAGTTGCTTGGCCGTGACCTGCGCCGAGGGATCTGACTTTCGGAGGCGCTCGTAGATGACGTTGTCGGCTCCCTTCGTGAACAGCTTGTACTGCCCATCCGGCGTCCTGCTCACCACAAGTCAAGGACGAGGATTTATTTATTTATGTATGTATTTTAAAACAAGATAATACTTCTTGGCCAGGACAAGGAAGGTGGGCGTACCTGACAACGACGGACATGCGCTTGCGGTTGGAGGTGAACTCCATGACGTTGAGCACCTCAAAGTCAAGGTCCTGGCCCAGTACATTGACGGTGACCGTGTTGTGCGCCCGCGTGTGGAAGTAGTATCCAAAGTGCTTGGCCGCCGCCACGAGCGCGTTCTCGTCGGGCGAAGCCGCCTGATACCGCACCTCCTTCAGCCCTGCGTTGCGTGCGTGTGCGCGCGCGTGCGTGTGATGTGGTCAGACAACTGGATCGTGAGCTGTCGAGCTGGCTCGAGATGTAGGGCATCGTGCCTTGACTGGCGCTGGGCGACTCGGATGACGAAGATGACTCGGCCGTCTCACGGTCGCTGTCGTCGTCATCGTGCGGCATGGCGTCCTGGTCCGAGTCGCTGTCGACGCCGCTGCTCGGCGAGTCCTCGCGCTCGTCAAAGAGCTTGCTATAGTTCTTCTTCTTCTTCCTTTGGGTCAGCTTGAAGGCCTTTTTCTGCTGCTTGGCCTTTTGCCGCATCAGCTTGAGGCGCGCTTGCTCCTCGACCGGGTTCGTCTTCGTGGTGATGACCTCCGGCATCACCGAGTGGCACACCGACAGCACCGTCAGGAACTCTCGCACCCGCTGGCTGTTTGGGTGGCTCTCTGTATGCGCGCACACAAGGACCATCATGACCACCACCATCATTAGCGTTACCACCATCAACATCAACGTTGCAGACAGGACAGAAGAGGAGCGGCACCGTCGTCGATGTGTTGGAAGATGGTGGGATCGTGGAATTCGATGTCGGGCGTCTTGATGGGCGCCGTCCGCGGGTCATCGCGCGGCGATGAAGGCGAAGACAAGGCGCCATTGCTGCTGCTTCCGCCGCCGGCTCCGTCCGATCCGGTGCCGTTGACGAGCGCGCCCACGCCGGCCCCGGCGCCGCCTTCCTGGTGGGGCAGTTCCTCAAGCTCGAGCTCGTCATCATCGTCCGAGTGCACGGCCGCATGGGCCACCACGAGCTCGCCCTCGCGCGACCGCCCTTTGCCGCCGACGCCCGCGGTGGCGACGCCGGACGATGAGGACGACAGGGACGTCGCGGCCGTGCTGCTGGCCGACAGGTCCGGGATCTGGCCGTAGATCGTGCCACCGATGGTGCACACTCGGAACACCATCTGGTTGCATGTGAGCGTGCCCGTCTTGTCCGAGAACACGTAGTCGATCTGGCCCAGCTCTTCGTTAAGGTTGCTTGTCCTGTAATTTACCATGAAAAGTCAGAAAATTTAACAAAAAATAATTGTTATATAAATTAAAAGATTAATAAATACCGAGCCGAGGCGGGCGTGTTGGTCTCTTCGTGGTACATGGCGATGTCGGACTCGATGAAGCCGGCCTGGAAGACGCGCACAAACTCGAGAGTGACGTAGAGGGAGATGGGCACCATGGGCGAGTAGAGCACGAGGAAGGTGAACAGCCTCTGCACCAGCTGCACCACGAGGTGGTTGTCCAGATCCAGGAACCACATGTCTTTCCCATTGAGCTCCTGCAGGGACATGGGAGGGGGGAAGAAGAGAGAGAGAGAGAGAGAGACGGGCATTGGTGAGTCGCCAAATCTGTGGGCGCTGGCCTCGAGCTTGCAGGTGGCGCCGAACCTCCCAGATGGTGCCGAGAATGGCGCTGGCGATAACGATGCCCAGCTCGGCCATGAGCACGATGATGATCAACCGGTTCATCAGCTTTTCCAAGCGGCTTTGCTTCGAGGGCGGGTCACTACAGCGACACCACGCACACATTGTCACCTCACGTTCGTCCATCCACGGGGTACATAATCTCTAGACAGCGCTACGATCGTAACATGAGGCGGGAGGGGGTGGAGGACGTACGTGGTGGAGAGCATGTACTTGGTCTGGTGACCCGTGTACAGCACGACGCCAATGATCCAATCGGTGTTGCGCAGGACCGAACCCTATTAGGGGCGTTGGCGAAGAGGGTCAGAAGTCAGAAAGACCTGCGTCGACTGAGACAGGAGGGAAGGCTCACCCGAAGGAGCACTTGGTTGGTGTCGAGCGCCATCTGCAAGGCGTGCGATTCCTCCAACTCGAGGGTGAGGGAGCCCTCGAACCGATAGAGGTCCTCGTTTGGCGCATCGCACTCCACGTAGCCTGCCAGCACACCACTTGCATAAGTGTTTTGAAAAAAGACGCGATAATAAAGAAAAAAACAAAAACAAAGCAATTGAATATATAAATAAAGAATAATTATGGCTCACCCTTGAGCTGTGCCAAGTCTTTCATCGCCGTCAGGCCAGTGGTCTCCTTAACGGCCTGCCGCACCTTCAAGTTGGTTTCACTGCGCCAACCAACGGCCGGTCAGATAACAAATGGAATAAGAAGAAAAGGCAGAAGGTACCCATCCAAGTTGGACGTCTCGATGTAGCACTGGCCGTCCGCACGACTGCTCGAGATGAGGAGGAGGTCCGACGGGAACGGTTGCCAGTTCTTCACGCGCACCAAGTCGCCCACGACCACGTCTGCCCACTCGACCTGTACAGGTACAACGCAGTCGACGGGAAGTCAGAAACCCCCCCCCCAAGGGGCGACGAGACGAGAACCGAAGCGATCGCGCGCGTACATATTCCCACTTGTCCGTGCCGCCATCTTGCTTCCTGCGCAGAACTTCACAAAGGCGCGAGTTGACTCGTCGATCCGATTGATAGCGTTTCTGGCTCACGCGAGGCACATTAAGGTTAGAAACTCATCATGATGAGCTAGCAAGCAGCAGGATGAAACAGGCCAGAAGGAGGTGGCGCACCCAATCCTCGATGCCCTCCTTGATGGCGGTGGCGCCGAGGACGATGACCAAAGCCAGCAAAAAGGCGCCAGGCTTCACGGGTGAGGGCGGGGTGAGAGTGACGATGGCAATGATGAGGAAATACACGTTGGCCACGCGACGGAACTGCTCGAACAGGTTCTTGGGGATGAAGTTCAAGATCTGCGCGCGTACTATCAGCGGCGCGGCTTCCAGCGCCATGAGGGGCTGCGGGGCGAGATATGTACAGTGTACTTAGTGGTGCTGATGTAGTTGTCTTTGAACTTGTAGTGCATATTCAAGTCTGGTCGATTGATGGCCACCACGCGCGGTTCCTGGTAGCCCACTTGATCTTCTGGAAAGAGCTCTTCTTCCCCCTTTTCTTCAACTTCCTCTTCTTCATCGTCCTCCTCCGGCACTATTGTAGGCTCATCACGCTCCTTTCCCTTGCCCTGGTTGCATTTTCAATCAATTTATGAACAAGTTGATGGGGATGCAGGGGGGGAGTGATACTGCTGAGATTTGGTCAGATGGCCCTGCTCGGGTGCGCAATTCGGCAAAGGAAGAATCCATCCTTCACCCCGCAACGCGAGAGATTACTTCCCGCCCACACCAAGCCAAGAATCGCGGCCGCGGCGTGTGTTGCTTGGCAGAAAGAAAAGGGGTGACCTCTCTTGTGTTCACGGCTGGTTTTTTTTTTTTTTTTTTGCCTCAGTTTCCAGTTTCCTGTTCTCACCTCCACGGCCTCGTCGCCGCTATGCAACGACGACACTGATGCTGGAAAGACAATGTACATTTACTAAGACAGCCAAACAAAGAACAAGGAGGGTACAAAAATGGGCTGAGAGATGCTGGAGTGCTTCTTCTTCTCGAGTGTGCGTGCACTAGGCCTGGCGTTAGTAGGAGAAGCCCTGGAAGTTCCATGGGCCGCCGCTGCCGCGTACGCCCTTGAGCTGGCTGCGGTCGTTGCACACGATGTCGATGCTGACGTAGACATCCTGGAGCCACATCAGCTTCTGGTTGGAGAGCAGCGGGCAGTGGGTCACGTTGAGCCGCTGCAGGTGCGGGCATCGCTGCCACAGCATGTCCAGCGTTCGGTCTGTGATCTTGGGGCAGTTCTTGAGGCACAGGCTCTTCAGGTTGTACAGCGGCGGCGGCAGGACGGGCCGCACGGCGCTGGCGGCGGCGGCGGCGGCGGCGGTGGCGTTCGAAGCGGCCGCATTGCTGGCACTGGGTCCAGTTGAGGAGGGCGAGGGTAGCGGCGTGTCGGCCTCCATGGCGGCCAACTGGGCGGAAGTGGGGAGGGACTCGGCAGAGAAGGACGGCGCGCGGAGGCGTGGCGGCGAAGAGGCGTCGTAGTGCGTGCGCGTTTCCACCACGCCAGCCGACGACGCGATGGCGGGCTTCCGCTCCTTGCTCTTCTTCTTTGTCGCAGCCGTCGTAGTTGAGGACGCCGTTGGTGAAGGCGTGCCCTTCTTGCTGGAGCCGTCGGCCGATGACTTGGAACTCTTGGCTGACGTCGCCACCATGCTGCTACTGCCGCTGCTGCTGCTGCTGGCGTTGGCCCGTGGCGAGATGGGCGAGCGTGACGCTCGCTTGAGCGTCTCGTCCTTGTCCTTCTCAACGCTACTGGCGCTGTTGGCTCGCGGCGAGATGGGTGAGTGCGACGCGCGCTTGGACGGTTCTTCCTTGTCGGCCGGCTGTGCTGCGGACGTGTTCTGCTGGAGCGTGAGGGCGCCCTCACGCATGATCTGGTACAGCAGCGTGGACGAGCTGCGGACGAGCATGATGCGGCTCTTCTCCTTGCGCATGGCTCGCCGGTTCTTGCGCTCGAGGGCCTTAGCAGCCTCGGGTGCGTCCTCCTCCTTCTCGGCGGCCGAGTCCGTTTCCGTCTCGGCCTCGGCTTCAGCCTCTTCGTCGATGGGCTCGAGCCGCCGGTGGCGATGTTTCTTCTTCTTGTTGCTCGCCTTAAGCGCCTGCTGCTTGCGGGCCAGATCGGCGATCTCGCGCTCGAGGTCGCGCTCACGTTGTTCCTCCACGCGGCGCCGGTGCTTTTCCTCCTCCTCGCGCTCAGTAAAGTCAAACGCGTCGTCGCTGACGCGGTCATTCTTCCACAGAGAAAGGTGCTCGAGCGACCGGCAGTTCCAGCAGATGGTCTGAAGCACGTAGTCGTTGATGTTGTTGTTGGCGTTGAGGCACAGGTGCTTGAGCGCCGTGCAGGAGACTGCCAGCGAGTGGATGGACGAAGCCGTGATGGCCGGGCACGACAGCAGGATGAGCCCCTCCAACTCGGGGCAGTTCAGCGCCAGCGCGTTGATGGCCACGTCACCTACATCATACGCCACGTCATGCGTCAGCCCGACACCAACGCGCTGGTGGCCACGAACAAGGAGGGTGCACGTACTGATGTCGTCGCAGTGCGAGACCCGGATGAAGCGGAGCGACGGGCAGTGCTTGGCGAAGGACCGAATGACCTTGTCCGTGTGCTCAGTCTGGTACAGCGATATCGACTGCAGCTGCGACCTGTGACCCAGAACGAGATGAGAGTTTGCTATGCACAGAAGGAGGGGGAGAAGGAGGTTCGGACCGATGCTTGGCCACTCGAGCGATCTCCTCGCCCTTGCCGGTGAGCTTGTTGCAGGCAAACAGATTGAGGTCGACGAGCTTCGGGCAGCCAAAGGTCGGGGTCAGCGCCTCGAGCAGGCTCCGGTGGTCGTCCTTTTCCCGCGAGCTGTCCTCCTTGGCGGTCTTGTCCTTGTCCCGGAGGAGCAGCTCCTTGTCCTTGTCCTTGCTGGCTGCTTTGGCCTTGTCCTTGCTCTTGGCGAGGTCCTTCTTTTCTTCCTTGTCCGTGAGGCTTTCGTCGCTGACGCGCAGTTCGACGACAGCTTCGAGGTCTTGCGAATCGTCGCTGAAGGCCATGGCCGAGGCCAGGCTGGCAACATCGGTCGCGCCTTTGTGGGTTACGTCCTTGTCGCGCTGCTTCTTGTCGGTGCCGCGTCGCTTGATGAACATGCGCTTCTTGCTGCGCTTGTTCTCCTCTTCCTTCTCGCGCTCCTTCTCGCGCTTTTTCTCGCGCTTGCCCTCCTTCTCGCGCTCTTTTTCCTCGCGGCGCTCCTGCTTCTTGAGCCCGCGCTTGCGCTCAGCATCGCGCTTGCTGCCGTGGTGGAGGCTGGCCAGGCCGTCGGCCAGCACGACGCTCCGACGGCGGCTGATGATGAGCGGCGCCACGGTCGACACCTCGTGGCAGTTGCTGATGTCGAGCTTAGTCAGGCTCGACAGCGACGCTCCGATCCACTCAAGCGAGCGGTCCGTCACGCAGTCGCTGGCGCCGCTCAGGATCAGCGTCTGCAGGCCCGCCCCGCGCTTGGTGATATGCTTGATGGCCTTCTCCGTGAGCCGCAGGCACCGCGTCAGGTTGAGGTAAGTCAAGCTGCCTTGTTGCTGCTGCTGTTGGTGGTGATGCTGCGGGCTGTTGCTGGCGCCGATGCCATTGTTGGACAACTCGCTGCTTCGCCGCTCCCCCACGCCGCCACTTCCATCGGCGCCCGGCTGCTTGTCCCGGAGCTCGTCGCGAGCGGCCTTGTGGTGCTCGCCGTTGCTGGACTTGAGCTTGGCCCGCACCCGCTTCCGAATCTTGCCTCGGTTGCTGCTGCTGTTGGCGTTGTCCTCGCTGTCGTCTGAGTCGGCCTGGCCACCGTCGCTCTCGTCGCCGAGAAGAGGCTCATTGCGCGCCGACGAGGCCGAGGCCGTGCCGAGCTCGGCAGCGCCCTCCTTGCTGCGGCTGATCCCAATTACCGGACCGGGCGAGTTATCGACGCTCTCCCGCGAACCGCCGTCGTAGTAGCCCAGGCACGAGCGGAGCAGGTGCTTGAGGTTGTGGTCGGTGATGCGGCTCCACGAGAGGTCGAGCGTGCGGAGGTGGATCAGCTTTCTGCCCAGGCTGGCAAAGAGCAGCTTGTTCTCATCGCCGATGTGGTGGCTGTAGGACAGGTTGAGCTCCGTCAGATTGGCGAAGTTGGGGGAGAACGACAACAGGCCCGGGCCCCGCAAGACCGTCGGGTTGAGTCCGAGCCGATCGCCGCGATCACCGCCGGTGCCGCCACCGCCGCTGGCGCTGAGATTAGCCGCCGCCGCGGCCGCACCAGCCCCGCCCCGGTTGACGAAGCGAGGCGACAGCATGGACGTAAGGGCCGACGAGACGCTGTGCACGCTGGCCCGAAGATCGACCTGGCCTCCAATGCCCGAGGGCGAAGGTGATGACGAGGGCGACAGAGGCGGCGAGGGCGACGGCGAGAGGTTGATGTCGCGCGGGGACTTGGGCGACGCCGGCGGGGATACAGGCATGGCTGCTGCCGCGGCGGATCCGGCCGTCGTGGGCACAGTGGTCGCGGTGTTGAGGATCGCGGCGGCGAGGTTCGAAGATGTGCCGCCGACAGACGGGCTCTTGTCCCCGAAGCTGAGCTTCTGCCGCAGGTGTCGCGCCGACGAGTAAGACAGCGGCCCGCTGTGGAGCGGCACCACGGGCTCCGCGAAAATCTGCGTCTTGGTCAAGTTGAGCACACGCAGGCTCGTGCAGGTCATCACCCCTGAACAACAATGCACCATCACGAGTTCGGTGGCATCAGTAAAATGGCCGGCCCCATGGGCGAGAGCGTATGCGGGTAGGGTCGTACATCGGCGGATCATGCCCTCGGATATGTTGGGGCAGTTCTCGATGTGGAGGATGGTGAGGGTGGAGGTGGACGATGGCAGACCGGTTGACGGATCGTCAAACTTGAACTCAAACGAGGGCGAGCGGCCGAGCGGGGGCGGGTTCTCGGCGTCCTGTGCGCTGTCTTCAGAGATCACGGCGGACGAGTGGCGCGAGGGCGACGCGGGAGGCGAGGGTCCGCTCAGGGTCGTGCTCCGCTTGCGGCGGCGTCCAGAGCGGGTCTCGACCAGCGGCGATGATGAGCTCAGGGCTGGTGGGTCTGCGTCCTGTGCCGCGGCAGCAGCAGCGGCGAACGAGATGCGAGTCTCGGCCGCGCCGCTGCCGGTGAGCGCCTCCACCGACTTACGAGGCGTGAGTGGCGACGTGGACAGTGGCGAGAACGAACCCGACGCCGACTTGGGGATGATGCGCGCCGGGAGGGCCGTGATTGGGGACGGGCAGGCGCCCTTGAGTCGCGGGCTCGGGACGGCAGACTCCCCAGCTGCCGCGGCCGCAGCGTTTGTGGCCGGGGCTGTGACAGGCGCTTGCTCCGACTTTCCAAGCGAGTTGAGCATGGGCAGGGCGAGCCGCGGGATTGACGGTCGCAGAATGACGGGGGAAGGCGGCGGCGTCGTGGCCTGCTGCTGGGGCGACGTGGTAGGAGAATCCGCTGGGTCGCGCGTCGCGAGCAGCTTCTGAAGCAGCGAGATGTCGCCCAGGTCGTTGAAGCTGCGGCTTCGGCGGTGTCGTCGTCGCTCCTCCTTCTGCGAGGTAGGCGTCAGCGCGTTAATGCTGTTGCGCTCGGCGGCCTTCTCCTTGCGGCCCTCCTTCTCGTCCTTGTCGTCAGACCGGCGGATGCGGCTTGAGCCGCGCCGCATGATCCTGTTGGCCTCCTTCGTCTCTTTCTCGATGGTGCCGCGGGGCGTGTCGTTGCGTGGGCTCTTGGGCTTGCTGCCGCTGCTGCTGCTGCCCTCCTCGCCTTCGGCAGCGCTCTTAAGGTCGCGTCGCGAGACCTCAGAGGGCTTCTTCTCGTGCTTGAAGATGCTGCGCACCGTACGTGTCGGCCTGATGATCAGCTTAGGCTCGCCGCCCTCTTCATCGGCGGTGGACGACGGCGCCAAAGCGCCCGGTTGGTGGGACGTCATAGGAGCCGAAGCGCTCATTTCAGAGACGCGACGGCTACGATCCGGCTGGTTGATGTTGCGCTTGGGCAGGTCGCTCTCCGTGCCGGCCCGGCCTCGCTCGGTGACGCAGCCGCGACGCTGCGCCTCGGCGGCAAGGCGCGCCTCAACGACGCGCTCACGCTCGCCACTGTGTTGAAGTGTCTTCTGCTTCTGCGTCACCGATGCTGTGAACGGCATATCCGTAATCCGGTCGCAGTTGACCAGGTGCAGCGTGTTGACCGATGCCAGTCGCAACAGCACCGACAGCACTCGGTCCGTCAATGGCATTCCACACCACCTATTAAGATGGTCATGTTAATTGAATGAAGCTGCAATAAATGCAACGATGTAAACAAAAGTAAGAGTTTGTGTGGGACGCACTCGGAGTGGATCTCGTCGAGTCGAGGGCTTTTCTGCTTGAGCTCCATGATCTGGGCAAGCTCGTGGTCGTCGAGGAGGAGACCGTTCTCCATCCAGCCAAGCACCGGGCCATAGGCGCGGCGGATGGCGGCGAGTTCGTCGTCCTCGTCCGATTCCGAGTCTGAGTCGGTGTAGTCGGCGAGGGATGGCCGTAACTTGGCTGCGGCCTGCCGCTCGTGCTTGCGCGCGAGGTCCGGGTCGAGCACGAAGGCGATGGAGGAGGGCTTGCTGCCCAGCTGGGGCTCCTGCTGTCGCGTGGCCACGCCGCCCGATGCGCCGAGCGATCGCACAGCCCTATGGAAAGGGCCATGACCACCGCCGCCGGCGTTGTTGGCCGCGGCGACGCGCCGACGGCGCCCGAGCTCGCCCTCCTTCTTCCACTTTCGCTTGCGGGCAGCGATGAGGGCGCGGCGGAAGTAGCTGCCGCTCTTGGCGTAGAGGGAGGCCGAGGTCTCCTGCGTGGCCTCGCGCGGGGCTGAGTAGTCAAGCTTCATGAAGTCCTCTTTGCGTTTGAGCTGGCGCGCCTCCTCGAGCAGCAGGAGGCCCCACTTGAGCCACACGAGATGCTCACCGCTGTCGTCGTTCTTGCACACGGTCCGCGTGAGCAGGTCGTAACACTCGCGCAGGATAGCCACAAATTTGAGTCGCAGCTGCCGGTTGCCAAAGCGGCTCGCCTGGCGTTCGTTCATTGTTCGCTCGAGCCAGGCCGTGAGTTCGAGCAGGCCGTTGTACTTCCACGCGTCGTCCTTGATGTTGGGGTCCGACGGTTCTTGCCGGGCATCGAGAGCCTCCTCATCGCCAAGGCCACGCGTGCGCCTATCCTCGTCCTCGAGCGAGCGCAGGAGGTCGGACGTGGTGCACCGCGACAGGCGGCGAGCCATATCTGTCACACTGTCATCTTGCACCTCCTTGGCCTCCTTCTCGCGCCGCGCTGCCTCGTTCTGTGAGTTGGTTTCCTGCTCGCCCGAGTCATCCATCATTGCCAGTCTGTACATGCGCAACGCTGTATCACCACACAGGCCCAGCACACGGGCTCTGGTCAGCACTTGGGTCACGTGGGGTGGTGGACAAATGGACGGGCCACAGTACCCATCTCGCACAGGCCATGGGCCACCAGGTTGGGTCCAGTGAGCTGGGCTTGCGTGATGAGGGCGTCGCCATAGCGTTTCATGATCTCTACATTGTCGGGCGTGGCCTCGATCGCCTGTTCCGAGAGAATAGGTACATGTGAGTGCGCCAGGTCTTGAGAGGGAAGGGTGCTACACTGGATTTAAAAAAAGAGGAGGGACCTTCTCGTATTTGGTCATTGCCAGCTGGAAGAGTCGCTCGGCCTTGCCGCCGGTGTAGCGGCCCTTGGGATCCTTGATGAAGCTGCCCACTCCCATCCTCACTTCGATCTGCGTCGATCCGCCTGCACCACGTATCAAGTCATGATGACGGTAAGCATCATAATCCAGACGTCTGTCGACATGTGGGGACTTTACCCTGCTCTCGGGACCACTGCTGCACAGACTGGAGGTGGAGGGTGGAGGCTTCGGCGAGGAGGATCATATTCATGTTGCGCACGCGCACGTTCACCTTCTTGATGTCCGGGTATACCTGTGGTCGCGAACCGATACGCAATGTGAGGAAGGACGTGCTGTAGGGTTGAGCGAAGGGAGGACACGAACCAGCTCGAAGGCAGCGCCTTTGCGCTGTAGCTCAGTCTGAGCCCGCTCAGTGATGTCGAAGCCGCAAAGCTGCTTCATGCGGCCGAACAGCTGGTAGACTTCGCGCGGTTGCTGCAGGAGCAGCAGGAACAGCACTGTTGGGTCGCTTCCCTCGGTCGTGGCCGCGGCCGTGCCTTCTTGACGCTTGCTCGCGTAGTACCGGCCCTCCAGCCACTACACGACGCAGGCACGTGTGAGAAATATGCCCTCGGGGCAAGGGTCCGTGGGCTGGGCATGGTTACCATGAAGTCCTTGACGATGGAGCGCTTGAGTTCCACATGCCAGAAGTGGGTGGAGGTCTCCTCCTGGTCAGCGGAGCCCTCCATCCGGCCGAGCACCATGTTGAGGAACTCCATCACCAGCACCCGGTAGGGCTCTTCGGCAATCGTCGCTCCGAGCGCCCGCATTTTCTATTCAGTGCGGGTGCCCATGCACAGAATAGCGGTCAGCTCGGCAACTTCCACAGCTCAGAGTCGGGCTTGGGTTTGGACACGCACTCGTCGCAAACGTTCACGGAGGGCGTTCTTGATGACGCGCACGCAGATCTCCCGGAAGATGGCCTTGCGCACGATGGAGCGCTTGGCCAGGTGGTAGAGCACGCCCAGATAGCGCACGTTGATGCCTGCCCCAGAAAGTGCACATACCATAAATAAAATAAGGAATAAAAGAAGGAAATGATAAGAATAGGTGGCCTTGGTAGTACCGTTGCGGTGCATGAGCTGGCTGAGGGAGTGGTCGTCAGAGTTGGAACCCGGGTCGTTGTCCTCGAGCCACGCCGCAAACTTGGGGATGACGACATCCTCAAGATGAAGCGTCGCCTCCTCGAGCTCGCGGTTGTGGATCTCGCCGTCGTGTCGACCGAAGCCGCTGAATGCATCCGACGACAATGGACGGCCGTAACTGCAGGTCGAGCAAAACGCAGAGTCGGGTCAGTTCCTTGTGGAGGCCAAGAGAGACGAGCCACCGCTGGACCGGACGAGGGAAGAACCTGGCGAGGAATTCGGGACGAAAGAGGCGGTAGAGGTGGACAGGCGGGGGCGGTGGCGGCTTGGCGTCCTTTTTCCGCCGTTTCTTGATCTTCTTGCCGCCGGACAGGTATTCGGACGCGTCCGCTTGCATGAACTCGAAATATTCACGCTCGCTCACCTTGTAGGTCACGTGCGCCGCCACGGGCGGGCACACCCGCGCCAGATCGATGACGTAGTTACGCCCGTCCAGCCCGATGTGCCCTGCACAATGGCGCACGTCACGGAGGTTACAACCACTATACTATGGTGTGGGCGGCTGAGGGCGATGTCCACACCTTCAATGTCGGCGGGGCCATAGATAAACTCGCGCTGGTAGCCCTCCTCCTGAAAGCCCGCAACATGTCCTGTACACCATGGTGTCAGCACCAGGGAAGGAGGTCCAAGTGTTTGGTGGATTGACCTTTAAGCTTCAGTTTGCGGCCGGCGACGGCCATGATCTTGTTGAACCGTTCATTGGAGGCCCACACGTGCTGCCCGTAGTCGCTTGAGCCGTATACAAGCGTGCTGTTCTCTGCAGGGGCGCCCATGTTCGTCAAAAGTGATCAGTACGCTTTGGCAAACCAAGGGGCTGAGCGCCTCTCGGGCCTGGCCGCAGCCGGTACCAATGGGCAGAATGCTCATGGCCACGAGTCGGAAGCCTCGGTAGTCAATGAGCGACATCAGCGGGATGCGCAAGCCCGGAACGAGCCCATAAAATCGCATGAGGCTCTTGAGCTCATGTCCTGTGCACACGAAGGCAAAGCACACTCAGCTCGGCAAACATCCGCAGTGTGAGAGCAGAGCCAGGTACCGGCGGACTTAGCGGCATACTGATCGCCGCTGTAGAGGCCCTTCCAGTCGGTGGCGAACTTGAAGATGATCCCATGGTAAATGTACTTCTCGCCGCCGGCGCGACCGCCCAGGTGGTCAGCTGGTTAAAAAGAAAGACGTTAGCAAAATTACAGCAAACATTAAATTGTGATATTCCAAAAATGAACGCGGCGATCGCCCAGAATTAAAAGCTGATTGCCCAGAACGAGCGTTCTTGGCCGTAGAGCACGTGGAGAACAACGCGCAAAGCAACTGCTGCGTGTGATGGGGAAGAGAACAAATGGGAGAAAAAGGGGTGCAGGTATTATTTGTACCTGGCTTAATGGTCTTGTGGTGGCGCGGCAGAAAGCTCTCCTGCACGATGATCTTGCCGTAGGTCTTGGAGGCGTGCACAAAGTCGTGCGCAAGGGCCGAGAGTTCTCGGTACTTGCACAGCCGTGCCTCGGGCGTGTTTTCGGCCTTGTCCAGAATAGACTGAAACTCTGTGTACGCGCCGTGTGAGCCTCACCATAACCACCCTCTCGCACTCGTGTTCTTTCTGCTCAGAGCACGCGTAAGAGAGCAGCGGTGAGCGGGACGCACTCTCGTTCCAGTTCATGGGAAAGCCAGTAGAGTCAGCCTGGGCACTGATGGGTGGTGGCTCGGGCGTCTCGAGGAGCGACGCGGCCCACTGCATGCGCGCCGCACGAGTGTCCACCTGCGCCGTCGAGGCTTCAGGAGAGTTTGTGGTGGAGTCGTTGTGACCGTCGTCGTTCGTAGCGGGATAGGTCAGGACCGGCCGTGACGACGGCAGCAGGTTCGACATGGTGTAGGGGTCGTCCTCGCCCCCATCATCTGCCGTGGAGGACTCGGCGTCGTCTGATGAGGAAGAGGATGAAGACGAAGAAGAATCATCGTCGTCGTCTGAAGCGCTCTCAGAATCTGAAGAAGAGGAAGAGGAGGATGAGGAATCGGTGTCGCTTCCACTGTCGTCATCATCATCATCTGACTCAGTTTCTGATTCTGTTGAGGCGTCGCTTTGCGCTTCCTGTTCTTCGTTCCTTTTCTCTTCTTCATCTATGGGCACGACAACGGCGGCACCAATGGGGGTCTCATCTTCCATTTTTCAAACCCCCCTTGTGCCCGCCGGGCCTCAGATTAATGATGTCCGTGCCAATTTGTGAGTCGAGGTCGTGATGGCGAAGTCCCCAAATGGGTTCGAGCCTTGCAGAAGATGAGGCTTCACGCGTGCAAAAGAAAATCGCCACAACACAAAGGGGCAGCAGGTTCACGTCCCGTTCTTTCCTTCTCTTTTCTCCCTGTTTTCACTCCTCCTTCAAACACACAGCGGCAAGCTTGTGAGCTAACCGCGGTTGCCTCCTTCTCTTTTTTCTCTTGTCGCCCTCCGCGCCCGAGCTGGAGCAGCAGCCCCCTTTCAGTGTTGTTGACCTTGTCGCCCAGTCTCTGTTGGCGGGAGGACCAGTCACCCACATGACCCAACGGGTGGCGGTTGCCCATTAGCCCATCACCAGAAAACTTGCAATTCATCAAACCCGGCGTTATTGGGCGGCGACTGGCTTCACATGAAGTTTCTTGTGTTGCACGTCGTCTGCAAAAAGGCCGTCCTTTCAGGCCTTTCACCGGGCAGCTCTCGCCTCTGGGCAGATCCGCGCAAGCTGAGTGGGCTCACAAGGGATGCAGCTCGTGAAGGCTCACCGCGCTGCCGCCCTCTTCGTTCTCCGGGTTAGGGTCCTGCTCGTTTGGTCGAAGGCCCAGCACTTCGGTCCGGTGCCGCAACAGCGAGAACACAAAGACCCGCCGGTAGAGGCGCCGGAGAGCCGCAAACGGTCGGACGACGCTGTCGTTGGCCGCGGCCTGGTCGGTGTCGGTGGCGACCACCGGGGCGGAGGCGGCGGCCTCGCCGTCTCCTTCCTCTTGCGGGATAGTCGTGGAACCGCTGAGCATCAGCGCCGCGACCGTCAGCCAGGACCAGAGGAGAGCAGACGCGAGACCCAACAACGCGCAGGCGCTCAGGCCCGCGATGGCGTAGACGATCATGTGCACGGCGTGCCAGCAGAAGACGCACAGGTAGATCGCTGTGGCCGCTCCGACAGCACTAAAGGAGAACACAAATCACGGCGCATATGGTTGTGAGCACGAGGGCCTATGGGAGCTGAGCGAAGCGCAAGCTGCATGCGGACGTACGCGAGCGAGTAGTGGAGGAGGGGAGCCTGTGGAAGGCGCCGGAGGAGGGACACGAAGAGCGCGAGCGCGAGCGTAGGCAGCGTAAAGGCCGCGGACTCGTCGAAGGGGTGGGTGGCCGCCCACGAGAACCACAGGCATCCGAAGTGGTAAGTCGAGAGGAGGGCCAGCAGCACCGACAAGCTCTGACGGAAGAGGGACAAGGGCTCATCCTTTGCCGGTACCTGCGCGGGAGAAAAACAACCGGTTAGTTGGTGCTCGCGTCCGAGGACATGACCGACGGCCCAGCGTACCAAGGTGAGGACCAGTGCGGCCAGGATCGACAGGTAGAAGGGCGCGCGCAGGGCTGCCTCGACAAAGAGCACAGCCAAGGCCGCCTTCACCAACCACCCGAGAACAAATCGGGAACGCGGCCACGCGCTGACGCACCGGCAGTCCCATTGGGTCACACGCCCGAGGTTCAGGCACTTGCAGAGCTTTCTCTGTTTGATCGCTTCACGAGCACGATCGACGAGCCGCCTGCGCAGGGCCGAGCAGTCAGCGATTGCTTCAAGTGAGCTTCTGAAGGGAGCCGCGTGGGGTCCTAGATCCTCCAAGGAGGCTCGAACGTACAGAGTCAGCGGCTTGGCGCAGGAGACCAGAAACACCTGGAGCAAGGCGTAGACCATCACAAGGAGGATGCCGTAGGTGACCACGACGATGGGCGCTAGCGGCAGCATTTTGGCGTTGGCCACCGGGTCGTGCGAAAAGGCAAAGGACGGGGTCATGACCGGCAGGGACGCGAAGACCAGCGCCGACTCGTGCAGGAGGTACCACGGCGGGTCGAACGCATAAAGCGCGCCGCTAACAACGAGGGCCACGGACACGGCCGCGGGCGCCACCCATCGGAGGAGCACCCACGCGAAAGAGGGGAGCGAGCCTGTGGGGAGGTAGGTTGGTAAGATGAGTTGGTGATCGGTGTATGATGACTCAATGGTACACGCGTACCCGATCGGGCAAACACCAAGCGCTGGACAGAGAAGACAAGCGCAAAGATGAAGAAGGCAGATGGCAGCGAGAGAGTCACGAAGGACGAGAAGAGGTGGCCTACGGCGACCCACACGTGCGGCTCGATTTCGACCTGTCCTCAGAGGAAGGTGAGTGAAGTGAACGGGAAGGACAAAGCGCGCGCTGAGCAGCACTACCTCATAGTAGTGATGAGGATCGGCGAAGAGAAACAGGTGCACGACCGAGCCCATCGTCGCGTTGCCGCACTCTCTGTACACTGGTGGAACGTGCGCCAAGCTGGCCTCAGTCCCGTTCCCAATTGCCTTCCTTGTGGTCTCGCGGGCAACGTACGTTGAGGGATGGTGCGATAGTGGCTGCGAATAAAGGCCGGCGATGTGTCGACGTAGACGTTCTCCTCCTCGAACATGTACGCCGAGCACGTCGAATACTGGTAGATGAGGGGCTGCCACCTCGGGCCCGCCGACGACGGCGCACTGCCACCGCCAGCGATCGGGCGCACATAGACCGAGATGGGCTGCATGTGGCCAGGCAGCACAAAGTGGGCGACGGCGGGGCGAAGGCCCCTGTCCGACGACGAGGCGGTGGAAGCGTCTTCAGCGCCCTCGTCCAGAGTGGAGAGTGTGAAAGTCCCGCCGTCCTCGTCGAACACGGGCACCTGGGCGCCTGCAGTCATCGAGGGGCGAACATGTGAGTACGCAACGCTCTGTCGCAGCAGACATAGCTCAGTCGTACCGTATTCAGAGTAGAGTTGAACGAAGACAAACGAAGAGTCGGCGTCGGGCTGCTCCGTGGTGACGTTGTTCATCACGTCCAGCGGGTCGGGCGCCGAGAGGGACAAGTGCACCAAGAGGGATTCGCGCTCTGGAATCGTTGTTGGGCAGATGAGCCATCCCAAACACATAGCCGATCAACCAGCGAGAGAAAGAGAAAGAATGAGAAGGACGCACGGCTGAGCAGGCGAGCGGGCAGGACGAGTATCCGCGGGGCGGGCGAGGCCTTGGGGGACTCCGAAGGCGAATCGGAGTGCGCTGCGTGGTCCCTGATGCCTGAAGTCCTGAAGGCCTCCGGGACGTAGCCCACGGGAGGCTCGATCCACCAGTGGTCTGGGATCGACACATCGGTCCCATTCTGCCAACAGAATCCACCGCCGTCAGTGGAATGCTGAGAATGCGCGTATGTGGCGGTCTTACCGAGGCAAGAGAGGCGCGCAGCACGTGAGGAGGCAAGTTGGTGACCACCAAAAGCTGCATCTGACCGAAGCGCGCACGCCTGTGGCGACGTGATCACGCCATACGGACTTAGAGATCAGTCACAAGAGGCCAGCGGGGCTCCTTCGTAGCCCGTACCATGTGGGCAGGGAGAAGTTGTGTATTTGCGTGTGGTTGGCCAGCCCGGAGAGGAGGAGATACTGGCCCGTGTGGTTGATGATCTCGACAAGCGGTGGCGGTGGCGGTGGCGTAAACGACGTCGGATCGGTAATCGTCGCGTTTGCGTTCGCGTTTGTGCCATTTCGTGTGGCGTTGCTCTCTGGCACGCGGGGACGCGCCTGCGCATCGTCCAGCAGCATGCCCAAGCCCTCGGGGCTGGACTTCAATCCGAGCAAACGAGGCAGTGGGCTGGAAATCACGCAGTCAGTCGAGTTGAATGGCAAGTCGCTCCTGGGGCAGAAAACGCACCTGAGGAAATGGCGGCGATAGGCCGCAAAGACCTGTTCGTGAGGCGACGAGTAATAGCGGGCGGCCGTCCGGTTCACGATATCCATGATGCAGCGGCCCAGGACAGCGACGAACTGGCCGCAGGTGAGCAGGCTGTCGTGATCGATGCTCGTCCAGACACGAGGGATGGCCGTGGTGAACGCGTAGCCGCGCTCGAGCCTCGGCTCGGCCGGCTCGATCCCATAAACGGCCGACAGCTCGGTCTGTGACAGTGGCGAGGCCAGGCGTGAGATGAGACAAACCAAGAAGGCGAGAGCAAGGAGAAGCGGCTTCGCGTACTCGGATCAAGTGGTCACGCAGCCCGCCAGCGATCGAGAAGGTGGGGACGGACTCTGCACATGCGAACGAACGCCAGTGTTGCTCATGAGCGACTATGGCTGGAGCCCGAGAGAGGAAAGTGGGAAGACCTCTACGGACCGTTGGGTGGCGGGCGGTAGGTGTTGAGGTCATGATAGAAGGAGACGAGGGAGGGATCGAATGGCCAGAGACTGCGGGCAGGCCATCCCAGAAGTCAGACGTTAGCGGAAACAACGGAACACAACAATTCCAGGAAACGGACCTGGTCTGCAGAGGAGCGCCGAGAGTGATAAGGGCGGTGATGGACTTGGCGTAGTTGTTGGGCAGCGTCAGTGCAGCTCGAGCGACCACACCGCCCATGGAGTGGCCCACCAACACGATCTTGGGAGGCTGCATCAGCGTCACCAGCAAGAGTGAGCACACGTAGTGGCAGCGAGCAAGAAGGAGAGGAAACGCACACGAGGGATGGGATAGAGGCTGTTGAGGATGTAGCGGATGCATGTGTTCACGAAGGCGGCCTGCCTTCGCAAGACGTCGCCCTGCAGAGCCGAGAGCTCGCCCGCAAAGTGCACGCTAAACACGGCCAACTGGTAACGCGGCTCCAGTCAGAGGCAAACAAACAAACGAAATTATAAACTGAAGAGCTTGCGGGGCAGGCAGCTGTACCTGAGCATGGTGGTCTGGCTTGTCGACGAGCGTCGGCCTGAGACTCTGCAGGATGACAGAGAGCTCCTTGACCTGTCGCCCGCTGCCGCCGTGGCCGTGCACAAAGAGTACAACGGCCTTGGGTCCGGTCATGGGGTCGCGCAAGGCCGAGAGCGTGCGCCACCAGACCCAGTTGATGAAGTCGTCCACCACACCTCCTATTTCGAGCATCTGTTGCGTGTAGGTCGACACGTGGTCTGGGTACTGGTAGAGCAGCTTATAGTTGGGGAGGTTTTGCGTGTTGCCAAGCGGCAGGGCCAAGAAGTCGCCCGTGGCCGTGCCTGTGAGGGAGGAAGGCAGTTGCCAGCAGCGGTCGTCGGGGGTATCGCTCTCGAAGACCCACAGTGAGACCAGCAGGGCCAGCACGACCACTGCCACCAGCCCCCAGGCCAAGGCCCGCCACCACCACCAACCTTGCCACGTGGCCTTCATGAACGTGCACAGGGCAGCTGCACCTCCACACACTATCGTGTATTCGCGCTCTTGCACACCACACAGGCTGGACTCGGGTTTGGGCACGTAGCTGCTCAGGTGTATGTGGCTGGGGCTTGAGCCTTTGGTTGTTGCGTGACTACCACAAAAAACTCCCCTGTGCGGGCAGGAAAGGCCAACAAGAAACCTCCGTTGCTGTGAAAAATGCCGCCACGATGCGGCGGACTTTCGCCACATTGCATTGCGTCGGCGATAACATGAAGCACGTTTGTCTGCGTGATGGCTTCACACGGAATTCAGCCCGAGGGAGGCAGGCCTCACAAATTGAGCGTGATTTCGCACTGAGCCTCGTTCTACGGCCTCGCTGGAGGAGAAGTGTGGGCGCGTGTATCGTCTTGGCACGCGTGCGTCCCTAGCGACTACGTTGCACGGGAGTCCAAAGATAGAAGCCATGGTATTTATTTTTTTTTGTGGATTTCTTTTCTTGCCTTGGCCGTGCCCATATTTTACCGGGAAGGGGCTGGTCTCCATGTGGCCCAAAGCTACAGGCAAAATTGCCTCGTTTGCGAAACCAACAGCATAGGGTGGTCTGGTGTGGCCTTTCTTCGTCTCCTGCGCGTTCTGCCTCCCCTCTGGCGCAGTTCATCTATTTGTGTCTTCTTCTGCGAACTGCAAATAGTGGCGATTGAAAACAATTAATCCCATCCATCTTCAAGCAAATCCGGCAGCACATCTTTT
The DNA here is from genome assembly GCA_002179805.1 of Acanthamoeba lenticulata. Lineage (NCBI taxonomy): Eukaryota > Discosea > Longamoebia > Acanthamoebidae > Acanthamoeba > Acanthamoeba lenticulata. The sequence continues at coordinate 30,173 of NAVB01000336.1, read as the reverse complement.
CTCTCACTACCACCGCCAACCAAGTTGATAATTGGGACAATGAAGGCCAGCACAGGGGCTCCCGCTAAGGCGGTCTGGGTACACTGCTGCCCTCACATTCACGTGGCCTCTCGCAACAATGGACCCTTCTCACTGTATTCGTCTCCTTATGAAAAAGGAAACCAATTCTGAGACCATTATCAAATCAAGTGAGATCGAACTTGGCCCAGAAATCGCTCGAGGCGGCTATGGCACCGTCTACAAGGGCAAATGCAGGTACGAACTGCGGCGCTTTGTTTTTTTCGCGTCATCCTCCTACTTGGGGTTTGCCGCTGACGATTCGCTTTCCCAAAGGGGTCAAGCGGTGGCCATTAAGAAGCTTCACAATCAGCACCTCTCAGGCGACAAGCTCGAAGAGCTCAAGAAGGAAGTACAAATACAAAGGTACCAGTTCCCCTTACAGAACGTAAAGAACCAACAACTTTGGCAACCGAATCTAACGCAATGTATCAAACCAACCTCGCAGCCAATTGAGGCATCCTTGCATCTTGCTGCTCATGGGCGTCTGCACAGAGCCCGAAAAGGTGGCTCTTGTCATGGAATATGTGGACGGCAAGAGTTTGGATCGTATGCTGCACGAGGAAAAGGTTCCTCTCACGCTCCACCAGAAGTTCCAGCTCGCTAAGGACATCGCCAAGGGTAAGCCTCCCCCCCCCCGCTACACTTTCTGTCTTGCCTCGTCGACCACTCTTCCGTTGCTGCTGGCGCTCCGAAATTGATACACGTTCTGGGCTCCTCTGGCCACCTTTACCAGGCTGCTATTGGCTGCACTGCCTTGATCCTCCCATCATTCACCGTGATATCAAGCCTGCGAACGTGCTTGTGGACACCAACTTCAGGGTTCAGATTTGCGACTTTGGTCTCAGGTGCGTTATACCGTTGCCTCTTCCCCACCATTACCGGTCCAGAGGTGCTGAGCTTCACGACTGTGGTGGTGATGGATACCTGGTGATGTGTTAATTACAGCTGTGTCAAGGAGCCCCCCGGCCCGAAGAAGTCTCGCGTTGTGGGCAGCCCCTTCTGGATGGCGCCGGAGGTGCTCGCGGGCCACCCTAACACGGAAAAGAGCGATGTCTTCTCGTTTGCGGTCCTCTTGTGGGAAATCTTCACGGGCCACTCGCCAAGCGAGGGTGTCGTCGACCTGCGGGGCTACATGTTTGACGTCGTGGTACGGCCCTTACCGTCTCCACTGCTCTTCCCATCACACCCTCCCTGCGTGTCCTCGGCTCGCGATTGACGTGTTTCGCGTGCTTTCACCCACAGAACAACAACAGGCGGCCTCCCATCCCCGACGAGCTCTCCAACGGGATCAAGGAGCTGATCAGGGCTGGCTGGAGCCGCTATCCCGACCAGCGGTACGTCTCCAACTTCGACTCCCACTGCCCTGCTCGGAGCTGTGCTAGCCTTGTTGCTCACGTCGTGGGACGTCACACACATACAGGCCCACCTTTGCCGAGATTTTGGCAAAGCTTGACGACATCTTCGTCGAGATGGTTTTGCAGGAGGAAGTGGCACAGACGCTGTGGCAGTCTCTGAAGGACAAGATGGGGCACCACTATCCATTCTTCGTGCCCTGGTCCGAGTTCATTGTCAGCCTGTGCAAGACCCTCAACGTTCCGCTCAGACTCGAGGACCCCGGCTTCTTGTCGATGAAGACTCTCCTGAGTTCGTTTCGCTTTTTGTTTTTGGTTTTGTTTTTGTTTTTGTTTTTGTTTGTAGTGACTCGTATCGCTTCTCCGGCTAACGCTCTCTCGTACGGCGTGCAGCCGAGGAGTACAAGGACATGACCAGCAGCAAATACCCCGACATCGTGAGGTGCGAGAAGTTCAGCGACTTCCTCGGCCGCTTCGGTCCCCTCGTGGCCGACCCTCCCGCTCCGGACCTCATCTCCCGGATCCGGACAATCTGCGAGTTCGACTGGTTCCACGTATGTGGCCCTCTCCCTGTCCTCTTCCCAACGCCTTTCTTCCACATTCCACACCTTTTTTTATGATGAATGAATGTTTGCCTTGGTTGGATCTACAGGGCGACATCGAAGTGAACGCCGCCAAGTCGAGGATTCAGGGCAAGCCTCCGGGCTCCTTCATCGTGCGGCTGGGTTCCGCTCCCCAGAGCTTCACCATCAGGTTTGCACTTCACACGCTTCGAGGCCTGCTGCCTCCCGCCTTCTTTTGGCAGCGACGCTGTGTGGTTCTTTTTCGAAGACCGGACTGACATGTTCCGGTCGCGTGTTTCCTGTGCGTATTGGACAGTCGCGTGGTTGATGACAAGAAGAACCCCATCATCCATCAGCGCATCCTCAGGAAGGGCGGCCTCTTCGTCGTGATTAACAATGAGACGCAGGAGATCAAGTCCTTTGTCGGTATGCAGCCTCCTCGGCCTGCTTTTTGCCGTTTATTTATTAATTGAAAACAATTAAAACACTAAACTAAATGCTATCACTTTTTCTAACGATTGTTATGTCGTATGGTGCCGTCCAGGTCTGAAGGAACTGGTTGATGGTGTGAGGGACGACCTTAACCTTCGCTTCCCAGTGAGCCAGGACAGGTACGTGACCGTGCCATCGGCATCTCCCTTGCCAGTCTCAATTAACCAACCCGGGCCCTTTTCTGTACAATCTGTACAGAGTGTTTGCGCCCTTCTTCAAGCCGGCGCCGGCGCCAGCGGACAACGAGTACTTGGACTCATCGTTGATCGACGGCATGGCGTCGACTTCGCTTTCGGTCATCCCCATGGCGACGAAGGAGAAGGAGGAGACCGGCGACAAGGACAAGGAGGCGGCCAAGGACCCGGCCAAGAAGAAAAAGAAGAAGTCGGAGAAGACCGACAAGGCCGGCTCGAAGGAAAAGAAAAAGAAGAAGAAGGAGGAAAAGACTGGCGACAAGGAGGAGAAGAAAAAGAAGAAGATCAAGAAGAGCGACGACAGCAAGATCAAGAAGAAGGAGAAGAAGGAGGCTCAATAAGCGGACCTCGTGCACGAGTCCAACAGCGGCGACTATGATGACGATAAGGAGGAGGAGAAGAAGACCAAACAGTTGCGCGACATTTCATGAGTAAAGGAAGCCGGTTGTACCACGTCGTGCACGATTTTTTTTTTTTTTTTTTAAATTGGGTGGGGCAAAAGGTAAGGTACGTCGCCGGCAAAGGTGAGGCGTTCCGGCCGCCGCGGCTTGTAAGAGACGAACCAGCTCGAGGCCCGCCTGTCACAGTACGCGGACATGGTGTCGATGCTGCTGCTCCCCCACGGACGGCACAGGCCGAACTTGGGAGGCATGTATCCGGGTGTGCCCAGTTGTCTAGTCTGGCAACTCCTTTGCTCAAAGTTAGAAAAGGGATGCACCGCGACTCGAACCGACAGCGGTATGTTCCCCGCAGAAAAAAACGTGATTTCTGTCAAAGAACAAATGGCCACCTAGGTTTTCTGCGTCTTTTCCGCAGGGAAAACCCTTTGGCAAAATGGCCAAGCGGGAGGCCCTCAGTTCGTGAGGTGGAGATAACCTGGAGCGTGCTGCTCTCATGCACGTCATTGGTCCCCGTTTCAGCCAGGATTGTGGCAACTCCAAGGAACCCTGTACATACCGCTTGATCCAGCGGTTCAACCTATTCATTTCGTACTCCACTCTCAACCGACACAACCGCCACCTGCCCAAGAGCAAAGCACACCTCAGCTCTACCACCTCACAGCATTGCTTCGCCATGTCTCTTCCTCTTGAGACAGCTCAGTCACCATTCAAGTGCAAGGTACAGCTTATCTCATTTGTAGTCCTTGTAGCTTGGGCACAAGTGGCTGACCCAGGAAGTGGCCGCTGCAGAACTCACTTGGTCAAGTCCTGGTAGATGGCAACCAACTTGACGTCTCCAACATAAATTGCTACTTGCAGTTGCTCGCGCAGACGGCCAGCAAGAAGGAGAAGCTGCGCAGGAAGAAGCGAAGAGAGAGGCGTGAGAAGAAGAAAGGCGGCAGCTCCAAGGAGAGAAGGCGATCACGAAAGGAACGCGAGGGCAAGGAGAAGGAGGTGGAGCCAGACACCCCGGCTGCGGCGCCCACGGCTGAGATCAAGACCGAGTTTGATCGGACACAGCTAGGCACTGGGGAGCACGGCATGACCGTCGCGCCCACATTGCCTTCACACGGCATCAACCAGAATGCGGATCTGAGCAGACGTGTGCAGTCAAGCAGTCCCATTGCGGCAGACCTGATGTTCGACCGAGTGGCCCTGACTCCCGCCACGCAGGCCAATAGGGGCGGCACCTGGTCGCAATTCATCATCGGTCACTCGCCTGCACAACAGCATGACATGCTCAACCCCTACGCCTCAGCTGCTCCTATGGCCGGCTCGGCCTACCCGCAGCAGCTGCTTCACCGACCGGTCTACCACGGCCTTGGCCAGCCATACGCCACCGCTTCCTCGATGGGCATCCAGCCCTTCGACCCGGCCGCCGAGATCTTTCAGCTGATGAACGAGCAACAGAGCTGCTCCAATCCGTCGTTCACCTTCTCGTCGTCCTTCTCCTCTGGCTCGTTCTCGCCCATCGCCGAAGAGAGCTACTGCAGCTTCCCCACGACGACTGCCTTCGACCAACAGTTCGCGCCGAGCTTTGGCGCAACGACGCTGTTACCGCAGCAGCATCCTTCTGCTTTCTACTCAGAGTTCGGTGCCATGCTACCAACCTCCATCTCTCCCACCTCTTCCTTTGGCATAGACCCCGTGGACGACAGAGATGGCACCTTCGCCAGCCTCGACTTCCTCGAGGCAGCCCTCGCGCAAGATATGCGCGATGCTTGATGAGCTCGTTTCGTCTTCCTTCTTCCCGTCTTCCTCTCCTCTTGCACCACTACTATCGATGATCGCACGTGCAGACTGTTGTTATCTAGCTTCCCCCTCCCCTCTCTTGTTGTACATCCGACCTATCCCCAGCATACGTGTAAATAGACGCTCAACTACCATCACCACTATCTCACCAACTGGCAGCAGCTTTCCTTTTGCGCTTCATGTTTGTGCTTGACCACATACCAAAGCGAAAAACGGCCAACCGGTTGTTGTTGTTGCGCGGTCATCACCTTGAGCAAAATTATTACTATTTACAAAGCGGGGTGGTGACAAAAAATGGCGGGCGCTTGCTTGGGCCCTTACACAGACACACGGGAGGCGGTGGACTCGAGCTCCTTGTCCTTCTTGGCGGTTCGACCCGCAAGGTTGCAGGTGGAGGCCAGCTTGGGGAGGTTGGCGCTCTCGGTGCGACCGCGCCTGGCGGTGGTGTCAAATCGGAGGGTGGCCGAATCGCAGATACCATTCTTCTGCAGGGAGATCTCTGCGTCCAGCCGGTCGCCACTGTCGTCCTTCCGCAAGATGCCAGCGTGGCCCACCTGTGGCGAGATGCATACAGGAAGTCGAGTCAGGAGGTGTGCCCGACAAACCAAGCTTTAAGGGCAAAAAGAAGGGGCACCTGTTGCGCGAGGGCGCGGGCAAGGGACCGCACGTAGACGCGCTGGTCAATTTCATCCCACACCTCAGTTCTCTCCGTGACCCACCTGCAAGCGGGGGTGGCCCAGGTGGTCAGCACCGCGGTTGACGGGACGACAAATAATAATCATAATAAATAATAAATAATTGAGGAGACTAACGGGGTTGACTGAAGAAGAAGGGGAGCCAAGAAGCAAGGCGCGTACCTCTTGCCCCCGTAGAGGGCGATGTTGAAGGCGTTGCGCATCGGGTTCCGGTCGTAATGACCCACTTTAATGTACAGTTTTATGCACTTGTCCCTAAATCTCGTCGTCAGATGGGAACGACGTCAACGCGGTGACAAGGCAGAGAGGCACACGACGTACGGTTTGTGGACCGCGGGGTCCACAACGTTGCCGCTAAGGCTTGAGACCATGCGGCTGAGCTTACGCTGCAGGTTCTTCCTCCTGTCCTCCGCGGGCGAGTCGCTGTCGGCGTGCTTGGATTGCATGGTGGCCCTTGTCGTGTTGCGTGTGTGCTGCTGCGAGCGACAATGTTCTTCTCTTCTTGTTGGGTGTGTGATGGTTCCTGCCTGTTCTTCGTTTGTGTTGAACTTCTGAAAAAGTGCGTTACCCTTGGCCCGACCGAAACACACGACTGGCCCCGCCAACTCCTACCATTTCATCAAATCGTGGCCTTTCTTCGTCACATTTTTCTGAATTGCGTTGGGCGACTTTCCGCGGTTGGCTCCGCCAAAGTGGCCCCTTCTCGTGGCGTGTGCTCACGTGGTGGTCGTTTAGCAGGCGCGTTTTCTCCCCTTCTTGTAAAGGCTAATCGAGCGCTTCGCTTGTTTCTCGTCTTTTCAGCGGCCGTGGAGAGAGAAAGAGTGCTCCGCGAGTCTCCACGCTCTCCACGCCGGAGCTCTACATACTGACCCGCTCCACGTAGGGCGTTTTACGGGGAGTTGCTTCTATTCGACTCGTTATGCGGCTGTCGTGACACGGCCTGGTCCTCCTGGAGGTCCTGGTGGAGGGACCCCGGTGGCGAGGGCTGGCTGGTTCTTCTTCGCTTCGCGGTCTCCTCGGGGGCGGCTTCAGCGCCTGAAGGACAGCCGGTCGCCCACGCCTCGGCCTCGGCGCCGGGGAGCATCGACGCATCGGCCTCCTCGCCCACCGTCATCATCGCTGTGTCGTCCTCTGCCGGGTGCTTGCGCTTGTGCAGGGCAGAAGCTGTGTCCATGAAAGAGGCGATGGTGATGGGATAGGTGATGGGCGGCGACGCTGTGCTCTCCGCCGAGAGGTCTCGCGACGCGTCGTAGTCTGCCAGCTCCTCCACTGGGATATGCGCGAGGAAGACTTTGGTCACATGAAAGACATCTCCCTCACGCGCGTCATGGTCCCTTTCCACCATGATCTGGACGTGGTTGAAGATGGGGTGCATCTCTTCGCTGTGGCCGGCGCCAGCATACAGAGGCACCAGGAAGTAGCCCTGTTGGGCGGGTCCTGTGCGCGTGCGGGTCAGCAGCGCCTTTTCTGGAGCCGACACAAAGAAGTCTACCACGTCACTGGAGCTCACCTTGCAGGACCAGGTCTTCCAGGTCGTATTGGCCGCCGTAGACGTCGTTCTTGAGCGTTAGCAGCACAATCCCTTCAGCGGGGAAGCTCTTTTCCTGCATGTAGAAAGACGCCCGAGTAAGACCCGCAGCCTTCAGGACCGTGCAAGAGGGAGTGAGCCTCGTACCCGTATGGGGTCGCTTGGGGACAAGCTGATTTGCCACACCGCGCGCTTATGCAAGTCCAACATGCTCGTGTCCATGAAAGGTGGTTTGATAATGGTCTTACTGTGGGACAAGGCGTGAGCTGACGTAGAAGCAGAAGCTGAAGAAATGCTGTATGGCCTGCCTACCTGGATGTGAGCGAGTACGGGCTGCCGTCTGCCTGGCGTACCTCGATACATGCGAAGCGGATAATCTTCGACTTACGAGTGCGCATCAGGAGAGCTGCTGACTCAGCTCGCTGCTGGTCCAGAAACTCCTGTGGCAGCGCGTTTGGATGAGGCGTCAGGGAATACTGTCGCAATCCATCTGTGGTGTTGCCAAACGCATCAGCAAGCAGCCACGTCAAGAGCGAGTCACCAACGCCTGTGCATACCTTCTTTGTTGAGCGAGCACTCCTTGATGTTGAGGCGTTGTGGCTCGCTCACGTTGCTCTCTACATCTTGTTCCTCATCTTGCATGTTCTCAGCGCTTGTGTTGTGTGTTATGTTCTCTCTTTTCTTTTTTTTTCCTTTTTGTTTTTGTTGGCTGGTGTAATCTCAATAAATAAAATAACAACATTAATCATCTCAGTTGTGGCAGCTGGGAAGGCGTGGTAGGGAACGCGCATCCACCACTAGACGAAGCTGGTCTTAAGCTTCTGCCACACTGACTCTTGAGCGCCGTTGGCCGCCCCAGAGTTGTCGTGCACAAGCCACTCGAGACCGGCGCAGAGGGCCTCGCGGCCGCTGGCGGTCATGACCGAGCACGGCTGCACATACCAGTCCCACTCGGCCATGAACTCGGGCGAGTCGAGCTGGAGGTACTTGGCCACGGTCCGCGCGTCGAGCGCGCCTGGAAGGTCCTGCTTGTTGGCCAGGACGAGCAGCTTCCTCGTGCGCAGGGCCTCGTCGCGCAGGACACGGTGGAGCTCAGCGCGCACCTCCTGCATGCGGTCGCCGTCCGACGAGTCCAGCACCCATATGAGGCCCTGCGCGTTGGCCATGTAGTGTGGCCACGTATGCCGGATCTGTGTTGTTGATGCGCGTTACAGCTGATCAGCTTAATAACTTAATAACTTGCTGAGGTAAGAAGGAGGGCAATTGAGAGGTTGTACCTGCGCGAGACCGCCCACGTCCCACACGGCAAAGGGCTGCTCGAGTATCTCGACCTCCTCGGCGTTGTAGCCGATGGTGGGGATGCTATAGACGAGCTCGTGACGACCGGCCTTGATGTCGTAGAGGATGGTGGTCTTGCCGCTCTGGTCGAGGCCCAAAAGCAGGAGATAACAGTCACGCTTGGCAAAGTTCCACACGGAGGCCTTCTTGCGGTTGGTCTTGGCCTGCTTGTTCACGCTCCGTTTGAAGAGGATGTGATTCCGCAGCTCCTGCTTGTAGTCTATCACCATGAGCTGCTGGCTAATCTTTTTGGACTTGGTGTTCTTCTGATAGAGGACGTGCTTCTTGCCCCAGCCCTTGAGCATGCGCTTGTGCGACCACTCCCTCGCGATGGCACCCTTCCACAGCTGAGAAAACGAGGCGATGATGGAGAACGAGCGCATGGCGGTGAGGACACAGGTGATTTAAAAGACCAACTGCTCAGGACGGTACCTCGTTCTCAGAGGCGAGCGCGTTGAAGCGGCGCGACACGAGACCAGCCGCGGCGAGGTCCTTACAGGAAAGAAACGATAAAATGTGAAGCAGCGTGGAGTGGGGCAACGTGAGCAGCCTGGTGAAGTGGTGAGATTGAGAAAAAGAGGGGGGGTTAATCGCACCGCACGAATCTCTCAATCTCTCTCTCTCTCCCCTCAAGCGTGAAACGTTAAGGAAAAAGAGTCTACGTACGTCAACTCGCCTGGTGGGCGAATGGGGTCACCTGTGTACTTTTCGATCTGCTCATGGCGAGGCGATTTACGATGTTCCCTCCTCTCGACACTGAAGGTCAGAGCCTCGGGGGCAAGCTTCTTGCTACCTTCGCTACTGCGCTTCTTTTCGGATTCCCCTTTCCTGGCCGGTGACGCAGAGTGGGAAACTGGTGCGCTGGCCTGAAGGATCGTTGCTGTGCCTCGTTTTGTCTTGGGTTGCTTCGGCGTCGCTAAACCCAATTCGTTAAGGCGACGCTTGTCACCATCTAGGGATCCCACGTGGTGCGACAGCTCCTCATCTTTACTGCTGGGTTTGGTGTCGGCTGTGCGATGTCCCGCCTTATCCTTCTTAATCCGCTTCTCGGAGTCAGGTACCGTTGTTATACTCTCCGCACTGGCGTGTTGTGAACCACCACTAGGCTTTTTGCTCATTAAATTTAGTTGTTGAAGGGTGAGGCAGAAGAATGGAAATGGGGTAGATTGTTGCACCCAAGGCGCGTGAAAAATTGCATCTAAATAAAAGAAAATTGTGCAAGAAACTGCTGTCAGGCCACGCGCAAGCCGCTTGATGAATTCGTTTCTGCACCTCAGTGTAGGAGCAGCGTGGTCTTTCCGTTGATGTTGGCGACCTCCTGAGGTACTTGATGGTCGCAAAGCTGAAATCATAGGCCTTGATGGCCCCAGTTTTATTTTTTGACAAGCAAGTTGGAGGACTTAATAGCATGATGAACTGCCCTGATGGAAGATGCACAACGTGGCCTTCATGAAGGTCGGCAGGGCAGTTTTGATGGGGGAGCACGTAGCTGTTAACAACCACTCCAAACAAAGTCTCTGATACAACCATCGCTGTCATTGAGATGCTATTCCTGTAAGTGCAGTAAAATAAGTGCACATTGTTGTTCAACCAACGTTGGGTCCGCCCTTGTGTGCAAAAGGAGGAAACACTCGTGGTCCCTAAAGCGGCTGATACAGAAAGACGCATCTCCAGGCTGAGAGGTGCAGCACAGCGTGCCGCTGGTCGACCACGACCCCAACCAGAGGCCGCACTTGGGTGAAGATAATTCATGTAAAAACAAGGAAAAGTAAAAAGCTGACAAAAGAAAAACAAGCTCTTCTGTATTGTGTGGCCGTGCTCGAGGATGGGAAACACGCTGGAGACGTGCAGCCATCTGCTGAACGATCTCTACCCACACATCTTCTCATTTGTGAGTCCTCCCGACCTCATAGCTGTCAGCTTGACCTCCAAGCAGTTCTTTGACCTTGTAAATGACGAGGTAAGGTAGCAAGCAACTGCTTGCAAGAGATGTGCATTTAGCTTATGGCTGTGGTTGTGCTGTCAGGTATGGAAGGAGCTCGTGCGGCGAGATTTTGGTGCTCAATTGGAGTCGTACCGGAAGCTGCAACGCAGCGTGGCCCCACCAGAGCCCGACATACCACCAACCTCGTGTGATGACGAGAAGGAGGGCGAAAGTGGAAGCCTCTTCCGCAAGGTGTTGCTTGCTGGCTGGAAGCTCAAGCTCGGGGCCGCCGCTGCTCCACGAGACGAGAAGGAGGGGTCAGGGGATGCTGCAGTGCCGCGTCTCTCCTACAAGGAGCTCTACCACCTGTGGGCAAAACGTGTGCTTCTCATCTACAACGTCTACTCGCGAGACCACGCCGAGCTGAACGTAGAGCCAATCCTTCGCCAAGCCGGCGTCGAAGGTCGGCCATCCCTCGCTCTCTTCACCTTCGTCATTTTCTGCTAGTGCTACTCTTTCCCTTTTGCTCATCTTCATCATGTACTGCAGTAACGACCCTGGTACGCACGAACAGCCAGTTCGACAGCCGGACAGAGGAGTCCAAGCGCCTCGTGAAGCAGCTGGCCGAGGCACTGCCACAGCACAACGTGGTCCTCTACATGTCCAACGGAGCCGTCAGCGGCGACTTCTTGACAGTCATCGGTGCGCGCCGCGGCTCCTGGCTTGTCCATATCACTCGATTGATTGCTCACGCCGGCGAGGCGAAAACCTTCAGGAGACGCGCTCGCGGACTTTGTCGAGCGCGGAGGCGCTGTCATTATCTTTCCCTTTGCCACAGCCACCGAGCGGCTGAGGGGTCGCTGGGACGAGCTGGTACGCATCATTGCATCGCCGATACCCAGCTCAGTTCCCCTATTGATTCATAGTTCTTAATTGCGCTGGGCCTGTCTCGCAGGGCTGCAACCCGATGCTGTCGGAAGCGCAGACCTCCACCACAAGTTCGCTGCAGAAGCCCGTGCGGGGCCACCCGCTCTTTGACGGCGTGGGACAGATTACAGCCTCCTACCGTGGTACGCGCTCCCGGCACCAGCACAGGCGCGGAGGTCGCAGCTCATTTGCGTGTGCGGGACCACCACCATCATCGCCTTCATGGTGGTTGGGAACAGGGACGGGCGACGTGAGCAAGTCGGCCAAGCCGCTGGCCTACTACGAAGACGGCAGCCTGTTCGCCGGCGAGTTGACGGTGCGCTCGGAAGGACACTGCAATGCGAGCTGCCGCGGGCTCTTAACCATCGGGCTGTGTGGTCTGTGTCCACAGGTCGGGCGAGGCTTCGTGCTGGCGATCAACATCTTCCCGCCACCGGTGCCGGGGCCAGACCAACGAGGCGGGTGCGTCCTTGGTCTTCTTGACTGACTCTGGCATGCTGCTCACACGAAGCGCGGGGGCAGGGACGGAGGCTGGCACGCCACCCCGGACAACGACGTCCCGCGCTTGCTGTCCAACGCCATCCACTACGCGCGGACGGTCTCCTCCCATACGAGGAGACGATGAAACGCGAAGAGAGCCACGAAGCACTCGCTCCCGTGGAGATGAAACCCCAGAGCGCGTGTGTGTATGTTACGGACTCGTTGAGTTCCTTGAGGAAGTGGGCGGCAGCCTCCGCCCTCGATTTGCCCAGGCAGGCTGGCAAAGTCGAGGAAGAAGTTGTTGCCCAGATCGGAAGCCTGCACCTGATGACCATCGACGATTGTGAACGAACCGATGCCTGAGCTCAGGCCGTGGCGAGGTTGTAAATGCAGAAAGATATTAGCACATTATCGTAGGTGATGGTCTTTTTCAAACAGATGAATAGTGGCCAAATGGCTCATTCAGAAAAGCCGAGCAGGCAGAGAAACGCGTTCGCTGATATTATGCATTATTAATTTTTTTTTATGTATTTACAAAAATCGAAATGATTCGATTTACATGAGGAGGCGCAGAGGCCGAGAGAGGGCGTGGAGAAGAGCTCTCCGGGTGCCCACGTAAATGTTGGGCACAAATGAGTTGGCGTTGAGCGCCCAAAGACCGCCGATGTAGCCTCCGAGCACATGCGGCCAAGCGGAAGTAGGCTTGGCCACGCGCAGATTGACGCCAACGTGCTTGAACCCGAGGAAGCCCGGCGCCACCATGGTCACGATGTCGACGTCGTTTTCCGCCACACGGAGGGTGCGCGCGCCGAGGAGCTCGTTGAAGAAGCTGGCCGCCGTGGCACTGAGGGCGCGGGGCGAGCCGAAAGTAATCATCCGCATACGCGAGATGAAATCGTTGGCCTGTTCGGTGGCCTCGAGCTGGATTAAATTGATGAGCTTGAGAGCGGCCAGGGTAGCGAGGGCACCGCCAAGGCTGTGGCCAGTGAGGGTGAAATCGAAATCGGCCAGCTGGCAGCCACGTTGGGCAGCCAGGTCACGAAGGTGGGCCTCGACAAGGGGCCACGAATCGAGGAAAGCCAGGGCGAATCCGCGATGAGCAAATGAGTTGGCCGGGAGGAAGTCGAGCGATTTCGGCAGGGTGTTAAGATCGGTGACCAAGAGGTCGTAGCGGTCCTCAGTGCCCCGGTAGGCGAGCGTGACTTGGTTGCCGTGGGCGCGGATGAAGCCAGCCGAAGCATAAGTGTCGAAGGGGATGAAGATCTCCTTGGTGTTGACGTTGTTGGTGGTCTCAAGGCCGCTCTCGTAGGCAAGGGCAGCCTCATGGGCGAAGGCAAGAGTCTCATCTTGAGAGAAGGTGGCCACCTGGTCGAATTCGGGAGCAGCAACGAAGACAAAAGATTCGGCCAAATCTGCTTCCACAACAGGAGTCGCCTGAGGGGAAGGTGTCGTAAGGGCCTCAGCCAGGGTTGAAGGAGTCGAAGGAGTTGTAGTAGTTACGAAGAAGTTGTTGAAGATATTCTTGAGGAAGTTCATGGTGAGGTTGTCTGTAGGTCGTGATGAGTGGGGTTATAGTAGGGTTGCCGGTAGACTGCTGGTGATGTTGCGGTTGTAGGTTGGTATCGATACTGCCTGAACTGGCGAAAAGAAGAATAAGGCTTACAAAATCGAAGAGACGTGCCCTTTAGCCATTGGGTGCGGTTGTGCTAAAAGAGGACAGTTGGCGCCTGAATGTTTCGTGGTTTGTAACTCAGGGCTGGGCGGGAAAAATCCAGACATGCACACCTCTCCCATCCCGGGTTCTGCTGCATCTGCATCGGGATCCTCACCTCATTGTGCGGTGCATCGGTCAGCAACCACCACGAGACGTAGGCACTCAACTAGCCCCTTCACCATTGTAAGCGGCCGGCGAGGCGGCACTTGCTCCAACGACTCCGACGCCACGGTTGGCAACAATGCAACCCACAACTGCCCAGCGCTCGTCCTGTTGATACCGAAGTTCTTCAAAGAACAGACGGTTACAAAATTCTTGCTCATAGATTTATTGTGTCCCATCACTACATGTTGGACAACCACGCCTGCTCGCTAACCCAGTTGGCGAGGTCGCTGCGACTGAGGTGGCCTGAGGAGCGGCGAACCTCGTTGGCACGCACAAAGTTGAGAATAACCGGCCACTGCGTTGAGCCCGCTTCTGTGCTGACGCCCAGTTGCTTGGCCAGCTCAGGGTGAGCTTGCACGTCGAGCAGGCGCAGGAAGCATCTCCCTGATGTCCTGTGCACTTCGTGCTTTAGGGTCGCCTCCCACGCCGCGTGCGAAGCCCGCTCGCTCCTAACCAAGAGCTCGTGTCAGTTCAGCGCTAACATTGCTCACACGATAGGCTGGTTACCCTGGCACGCAGTAGATGAAGACGGGAGCTTTGATGCGGCCTTTGTCAAGCACGAGGTCATAAAAATTGAGACTCGTGAGGTCTTCCACTTCAGCTGCCTCCGGCTCAGCAGCTCCACTGGTGTGGCCCGACGCGGGCACGTTGTAGTGTTGGCTTCGTCGAGCGACTACACTCAACGCCCCTTTGCCCAGAAGCACGGAAGAGGTTCGTAGAGGCAAGAGAGAGGCACCGCTATGCAGGTTCGTGGAGTAGGACGCTGCGGCCAAGGAGGGAAGGGCAGTGGCGCGCTTGCCCCCTGCAAGCGTGGTCTCAGAACTCGTGCAATGACAAGAATCAAGCCCTGAAGGGCCCGTACCTCGAAACAAAGTGAAAGTTGTTGAACGAGTTCTGTGCATGTAGAGAGTTGCTTCTTCAAAACACTTGCGCGGCCGCCAAGTGCCCGAGCGCGGGCCACAGACGCCAAGACCGTGTGAATTTCGGCCACCACGCCCAGAGACGTTCCTTCTTGCGGACGCCAAGAGGGAGTGTTTATGGTGACGTCGACCCAGAGCTGACCCCGGCTGCCGCGCTGCAAAAGCTCATTGCCACGAAGAGGTGTTCAGGCGCCACGGACCCACTGCACGCCTCTACCGCGCCTCGAACTTGTGGGCCCTTGCCCACGAATCGTGTGGCATGCGTGGACGAGGTACGCCACCAATCTTCCGCAGATGGGGAATCGAATTTACATTCTCCATCGTGTCCACCATTTTAGGGGCGGAGTCGATGCGGCGCTTCTTCCAGGCGTTGCTGCTGGGTATGGAGAACGCCTGCCCGCTCAAGTACACAGCCCGCAACCCTCACCCAATCGAGGGCCCAGATTCGACAGGGGTGCTCTTCCGCTCCGCCTTTGAGATGGCCAAGGATGCTCCACCGGCCCAGCGCCAGGCTTGACGAATTCCAGCTCACCTACGCTCTATTCTCTCTTTCTGTGCAAGTACGACCTCCCCCAAGAACGACACAACTACTCATCTTCTGACCATCAGATGGCCGTGCTGCTGGGACACTATCTTTTCACCAAAGGTGGCGTTATGCAAGGGAGCACACTGGACGGTGCCATCGAGCAGCTGATGCGGATCCGGCAGATGAACCTCTACGAAGCTGTTGAAGGGAGGACGCCGGGCTTGAGTCCGCCTCGAGGGGCCTTGGCCGCCGAGCCGCGCCACTACGCGTCGGTCTTTGCTGACCAAGTGCTCGTGTTCATCATGTTCGCAGGGGCCATCTGCACGATGCGCCGCCTGGACGGTCCCGTCAGGGTCGTGGATAAGAAGCCGATCCTCAAGGAGGTGATGGCCCTGGGCGAGGAGATGACCCGGCTGGTGCCCAACAGCCACATGGGCTGGCACTGCCGTGGGCCGCCGAGGAGTTTGGGGCCATGGCCAAGGGCTACGACGGTGCCATCAAGGCCACCGCCGAGGACGACAAGGAGCACAAGGTGATGTTCCTCTATCGCTACATCTACTGCATCATGCGGTGTGGCCACTTCCGGATGGGCGACCCACGTAAGCGCTACGCCGAGGCGCGCCAGCTCGAGAAGGACATTCGGCCGCTGGGCTTGCGCCATCACTCGGACGAAAAGGCGTCGGTCAAGCACATCTTCAAGTCAACGCCAGTGTGAGGACCACCGCGTGTGCAAGAAGGGATGCCAACGTCTCCTACTCCTCTGAGGAGTACCAGCGCAATGTGGCCGAGATGGAGCACGAGGCGCAGCTTCGTGGCCGGCGCTTGGTCATGCACAAGGACATGCCGCGCGGGGTCACTGAGTTTGTCTGCATCGGGTGCAACAACACGTTCCACAGCGTGCTCCGCTGCAGCCGATGCAAGACCGCCAAGTGCGTGCTGCTCTCTCTTTCTGTGATCCCTCTCTCATCGCACATGTGCATTTTGGTCCGAGACAAAGGAAACACCCACCCCACAAACTGTTCGCACTGGTCCACGCACAAAAGGTCTGCGTGGCTCCCGCGATGCAAGCGCCTGGAGCATTGTGCGCGTGAGATAAGTGCTTGCTTGCGCACCAACAAAGGAAAGAACTGTTCCGTTTTCGTTCTTTTGTTCTTTTTTTCTTTTTCTTTTCTTTTTACGCACCACAGCGTTCTGGTGTTTTTCTCTTTCGGTGGCGACCGCAACACGGGCTCTCACCCCTTGGACATCACAAACCGAATTGCAACTGGGATGAAGCGAAAGATTACCGGTGGCAAAGGTGGTGCTGGCGGTCCTGCATTCAAGAAGGCTCGCGGAGCATCTTCGCCCGGTGGGGGAGGTCGTGGGGGTCGCGGCGGACGTGGTGGAGGCATGAGCCCTCGCGGTGGCCGTGGCGGTGGACGTGGTGCCGGACGTGGCGGGCGTGGCGCTGCTCGCGGTGGCCGAGGAGGTCGAGGCGGTCGAGGCGGGAGCAGCCAGATTGATCGCCGGCGGCCCCGCGATGAGGAAGAAGATTTTTCCGAAGATGAGATGGACGATGTGAAGGAATTCGTGAACGGAAATGCGGCCGCTCTTGAAGATAGTGATGAGGAAGATGAGAGCACAATCGACTTTGGTCTTGGGCGTGGGCTGCCGAATAAGTCTGCTCAGGCCAACGGGGACGAAGAGGCTGAAGATGAGGACGACCTTGATGACGAGGAGGACGACGAAGATCTTCCGGAGGACACGCTTGCGCTTGGCCCCGACGAGGACAGTGACGAGGACGACTTCACCATGCACAAGCAGCAGCTCGAGGAGCTGAAGGAGACTGATCCCGAGTTTTACAAATACCTGCTTGAAAACGATAAGCGGCTGCTCGAGTTTGGCGACGACGTACGCTCCTCAGCACCAATCGAGCAATCAATCAACAAGCGCGCGCGCGCGCTTGGTATGTGCTTCATGAGTACTGACGTGTGTGGTGTGGGGAGCAGGCTGGCGAAGATGATGATGAGGAGGACGATGACCAAGAGGAGGACGAAGAGGACGAAGAGGACGAAGAGGACCAGCCAAAGAAGAAGCAAAAGACCGAAGAGCCTCATGGCAAACTGCTCACGCTCGAGGAGCTCAAGAAGTGGCAAGCGGCAGCCCTCAAGGTTGGTCGATGACCTCCCCCATCTCCCCGTCTGTGTCGTGCACTCGGCTGAGCAGTTGCTGCGCGCACACACACACACACACGGGAACACACCAGGGCTCGCCCTATGGCCTGAAGCGGCTTGCCGTGGCTCTGCGCTCGACGTGCCGGGCCAACGAGACCCAGAACAAGAAGCGCCGCACCAAGGAGGAGCGGGCCAAGGGCGAGGAGGACGATGATGACGAAAAGGACCCGGCCGAGAAGATCGAGCTGGAGCCGCTCGCGCTGGGTGGCGTGCGAATCGACAGCCCGCAGGTGCTCAACAGCTTGCTCTTCTTCTGCATTCGTCACGTGCCGAGCATCCTGGACAAGTTCCTGGGCTTCTCCTATGCCCCGCCCACGGAGGAGGACAAGAATGGCAGCGGCCTCCCCAAGGCGTCCAAGAAGTGGCGAAGCATCGAGAAGATCGTCACCAGCTTCACCGGCAGCTTCGTCAAGCTCTTGTCCCAGATCACCGAGCCCAAGGTAATGTGCCTTTTTTTGTATATTCTTTTTTATTATTATTATTACTATTTTGTGTTGTATTTTATTTCGGATCAATTTTACAGCATTTATTGAAATATTTTTTTAATTTCTTGTACTGATTTTTCTACTTGCAACAGCCGTTGGCCTACTTGCTGAGGCATCTGATGGCGTTCGTCCCCTACGTGGCGAGCTTCCCGCGCTACCCGATCCACTACCTCCGGGCCCTGCTTCAGATCTGGAGCCGCGGCGAGGAGACCGACCGCATCATGGCCTTCCTCAACATCCACAAGCTCGCCATCGCCGCGCCCTTCCCCTTTGTCCACCGGTGCATGAAGGAGGCCTACCTCACCTACGTCCGCAACGCCAAGTTCGGCACGGTCGCCCAGCGCGGCGCCATCAACTTCATGGCCAACAGTGTGGTCGAGCTGTTCCTGCTCGACGGCGTCGGTGCCTACCAGCTGGCCTTTGTCTACATCCGCCAGCTCGCTGTCCACCTCCGCCAGGCCCTCACCCAGAAGAACGCCGAAGCCCACAAGTACTGCCCTTCTCCCCGCGCTTGATGCCATCGCAGCTGTGTCGCGTGTGGCCCGTTGCTCACCGTGGGCTGTGGTGCGCCTGTGTGTAGGACGGTCTACAACTGGCAGTACATCAACTGTCTGCGCGTTTGGGCTCGCCTCCTGGCCCAGAAGGGCGGAAGGGGCCAGGACCTCGAGCAGGTACGCGGCATTTCCCTCCTCTCTCCCCTTCTCTTTCCGGACTGGTCTGATGACACACCCCGTCTTGCTCCAGCTGGTCTACCCGTTCATCCACCTGGTGCTGGGCGTGATTCGCCTGCAGCCCACCCCGCGGTTCTACCCGCTCCGCTTCATCTGCTTGCGCTTCCTGATCGAGGTTTGTTTGATCTCCCCCCCCCCCATCTCGTTCATGTGGTGCAAATGTTGACGCTTGTTTGGGGGGGATCCTTTGCTAGCTGGCCGAAACCACGGGCACCTTCATCCCTGTCGCGCCCTACCTGCTTGAGGTGCTCGAGTGGCCCGGCTTCACCAAGGGCGCCAAGCCCGGCGGGCCCAAGCCTCGCCCCGTCTTCTTCCAGACCATCCTTAAGGCCGGACCCACGACCATGGCCTCGACCACTTTCATCGTACTTGCCTCCCTCCCCCCCCCAACCCACGAATTGGTATGAGTAGAGGCGGGCAGGGCTTGAGCGCTCACCCCGCACTGCCTTGTTGGCACAGAACGGAGTGGTCGAGGAGGTGGCGGCGCTGCTGTGCCAGTGGCTGCGCGTCTACTCCCACAGCGTGGCTTTCCCGGAGCTGTCCCTGCCTGTCACGCTTTCCCTCAAGAAGTTCATCCAACACCACCGTCGATCGTCGTGCCCGGCTCCTGCTGCGCTCAAGCGACTCTCCACCGTTCAGCAAAAGGTCCGTCTTGCGTTGCGCTCCGCTTCTTCTTCTTCTTCTTCTTTGCCAGAAGGAGCTCTGACAGCACGCCATACAGGTCGAAGAAAATAATCAGTGGATCGAGAAGCTGCGGAGCAAGTTGACTATTGGCCCCAAGGAACTTGCCCAGGCTTCTCCTACGCTCGGGGCTGGACGCAAGAGCCCGCTGGACCTCTACACGCCCCCTCCCCCGTGCGTTTTTCCTCTTCTTTTGTATTTCTGTTTTTATTTTTGTCCGTTTATCTTTATCTATTTCAACTGCCCTATGCTCGTCTCGAGTAAAGTAGAAGCTCATTCATTTTTGCAATATTTACAGGACACACATGCAAAAGCGCGGTGATATGGCTGAGTACGAGGAGGAGGAAGAGGAGGCGGAAGGCAAGAAAGGCCGTAAGAATCAACGCCAAAAGCAAGTTGAGGAGGACGAGGAGGCCGACGTGGTCGACGAGGATGAGGACGATGACGATGAAGAGGAGGATGAATATGCTCTTGATGGCGATGACGATCTGGTCACGGAGCTGGTGGATCCGTCCGAGTTCTGAGTGCCTCGCAACAGTTATCTGTTGGCCGCGACGCGATTCTTGTCGACTAGCCACTTGGCGCGAACAAACAAAATTTTTTTCTTCTCCGATTCCCGCCAACACTCGCCACCTTAAGGTTGGGCGACGTATTTTGTTGGCGCAACGCAAAAAACAGTTGTACGCAGCACAGCACGGCGCCGGCGAGCGAGGACCCGTCTCAGCACAATCTCTTGACCCATTCTCTCCTCCTCTCCAAATGGATCTTAGCCAGATTTTGTTGAACGCTCAGAGCCCCGGTACAGCTTGCCTGGTTTGCTTTTTCTTACGTTTGCCCCATATGCTAATTCGTCTCTTGTTTTTTGGAAATCAGCTCCGCAGGTGCGTAATGAGGCCGAGCAGCAACTTGCTGCGGCCGAGCAGCAGAACCTGGTACGACTGCAAAACTGCATTGTACTTTTCCCGCCCATTTCGCTCATCATCATCATTCATCACCTGCCTTGTCCAGCCTGCCTTCCTGCACGCCCTTTGCGTTGAGCTCGCCTCCGCGGACAAGAACCCCCACTCGCGTCGTCTTGCTGGCCTCATCTTGAAGAACGCCCTTGATGCCAAGGACGAGGCCCGAAAGGCGCAACGCATTGAACAGTGGTTGGCTCTGGATGCTGCTGCTAAGGCACAGATTAAGACCGGGGTAAGTAGTCTTGATAGTTGGTGAAATACTCCTTGGTCATGTTTTCAACATCTTCTCTTCACTTTTGCAGGTTGTCAAAACCCTTGCTGATCCTGTCAAGGAAGCCCGTCACACCGCCGCTCAGGTCTTTATCGCCTCTTACCTATCGATTTAGGTTACGATCAAAGCTCATTTTCTTTTTGGCCATACGTGCAGCTGCTGGCTAAAATCGCCGTCATTGAGCTTCCCCGTAACCAATGGCCTGATTTGATTGAGAGCCTCATGAACCACATGATGTTGCAAGACGACAACCTCAAGGAGAGCACTCTGGAGACTCTGGGTTACATCTGCGAAGAAATTGTACGGTGATCTTTTCGCGCCATTCTGCTAGTGTAAGATCACTGACTCCCTACATGCACAGGAGCCGCAGGTGATTCAGGAGAAGTCCAACCAGATCCTCACCGCCGTCGTCCAGGGCATGCGCAAGGAAGAACCCAGCGCTGCTGTCCGTGTGGCTGGCACCACCGCGCTTCTTAACGCGCTTGAATTTGTGAAGGCGAATTTCGAGAAGGAGGTGCGCATTTTTGCTCCGGCAGCTTGCAATCTGTAGAATAATCTTGTGCTCATCTTGGTACCTATCTCGCTTAGGCGGAGCGAAACTACATTATGACTGTAGTTTGCGAGGCCACCCAAGCTCCCAACGCATCGATTCGCGTTGCCGCCTTCGAGTGCCTTGTGAAGATTGCTGCCCTGTACTACGATAAGATTGGAACCTGGATGCAGGGCGTCTTCAACGTACGGCCCACCTACACGTCGTCCCTGCAGCTCTAGGTCTGACTAACATTTCGACCATCACAGATTACGCTGGAAGCGATGAAGAAGGACGAGGAGCTCGTTGCGCAGCAGGCGGTGGAGTTCTGGTCAACCATCTGTGATGTCGAAATGGACATTCTGCTGGAAGCTGACGAGGTTTGTTCACCTGGAATCACTTACCGAGCGCATTGCCACTTCGTACTAAAAACCCTTGCCTCGTCTACAGTACATTGCCAACAAGGAGCAGCCTCCGAGGAACTGCCTTAACTACATCAAGGGAGCCATGAAGTTCCTCATTCCCGTCCTCATGGAGTGCCTCACTAAGCAGGTTGGTGTTGATTCCCCTCCTCTACCGCCTACGAAACTGATCTTCTCTGCTCTTTCTCCTCTGCACCACAGGAAAGCGAGGATCAGGAGGAGGACGCGTGGAACGTTTCCACCGCTGCAGGCACCTGCTTGGCCCTGATCGCTACTACTGTGCTCGATGAGGTGGTGCCTCACGTGATGCCGTTCGTGCGCGACAACATCAGCAACGCCAACTGGCGCTTCCGTGAGGCCGCCACGCTGGCGTTTGGTTCGTGTTCTTCACAATCGATGACTCATGCTCCTGGGTGAATAAGAAGACTAACGAGAGTTGCAGGTTCCATTCTCGAGGGCCCTACTGGTTACATCATCACCGAGCTCGTCACACAGGCCGTCCCGATCCTTCTGCAGCACATGAAGGATCAGGTCGTGCTGGTCAAGGACACCACCGCGTGGACTCTGGGCCGAATCTGCCAGCTCCACGCCCAGACCCTCACACCCAAGCTGCCTGAGGTGGTGCAGACCCTGATCGAGGCCCTCTCTGATGAGCCGCGAATTGCCTCGAAGGCCTGCTGGGTACGTTCTCTTCAAATTGCGCTCAAGCTCATGACTCTGAGGCTAAGGCTGTTATGCTTTTCCTTCCACAGGCGATCCACAACCTTGCTGGCGCTTACGAGGTCGAGGACAAGCCCACTTCGCCGCTCTCGCCCTACTTCAAGGCGCTCGCCGCTGCTCTGCTCAGCTCCACCGACAGGGAGGACGCTGATGAGAGCTTCCTCGCCTCGGCCGCCTACGAGGCCCTCAACATGCTGATCCAGAACTCGTCGAAGGACTCGCTGCCTCTGATCGCCCAGCTCCTTCCCTCGTTCCTTGACCGTATCGAGCGCACGTTTGCCACGCAAGTTGTGTCCAACGACGACAAGGAAGCCGTCATTGAGCTCCAGGGTCACCTCTGCGGCTCGCTCCAGGCCTGCACTCAGAAGCTTGAGGCCGAGGTGAAGCCCTACGCCGACCGCATCATGACCCTCTTCCTCCGAGTCCTCGAGTCGCACAGCGCCAGCGTCCAGGAGGAAGTGCTGATGGCTGTCGGTGCCTTGGCCAACGGTACAAACTCCTTTCTCTCCTGTGTGGGGAGTTTCCCAATGGGCTCGTTCCTCAACGACTCTGTCTTTTCTCTTTGCTTCTTGCAGCCGTGGAGGGTGACTTTGCTCGCTACATGCCCGCTTTCGGCAAGTGGATCGAAGTCGCTCTGCGCAACTGGGAGGAGCACGCTGTCTGCGCCATCGCTGTGGGCGTGGTTGGCGACATCTGCCGCGCGCTCGGTGACAAGGTCGTCCCCTACTGCGACGCTCTCGTGGCTCTTCTGCTCGAGAACCTGAAGAACCCGCTCATCAACCGCAACGTCAAGCCGCCCATTCTGTCCTGCTTCGGCGACATTGCGCTCGCCATTGGCGGCCGGTTCGAGCCCTACCTCCCGCACGTCATGGCCATGCTCCAGCAGGCCTCGACCATCGCCATCCCGGAGAACGCCGACTGGGACTTTGTTGACTACGTGCTCCAGCTCCGAGAGGACATCTTCGAGGCCTACACCTCGATCATCCAGGGCCTTCGCACGGACAACAAGGGCGACCTGTTCCTCCCGCACGTCGAGCACGTCGTCGGCTTCGTGTCCTTTGTGTGGAACGACCCCAGCAAGTCGGAGGAGGTCATCCGCGGCGCCGTGGGCGTGCTGGGTGATCTTGCGCACGCGCTCGGTCCCAAGGTGCGGGACATGCTCAGGCACGAGATCGTGCAAGCCATCATCAACGAGTGTGCCGTCTCGTCCAACCAGCAAACGAGAGAGGTGGCCAAGTGGGCCAAGCAGACCATCGCCAAGCTCTAAAGGAAGGCTGCAACGTTGCCTGCCCACTCGACTGCTCTCTTCCGCCCCCAACATGACTACATCAACAACCACATACACACAACACATATACCATTTCGCGCCCGCGCACCGCCACCGCAGCCGCAACCGCCGCACGCCCGCAGCAGCCGCCGCAGACCGCCGCCGCATGCTCGCCGCCGCGCTCTTCCCCTTCCTCAAACCCCCCGGCTCTCCTTCTTCGTCTCTCCTTCTCTTCCTCTCCTGTCGAGCTGGCCTCGGAGAAGATGACTATGATGGTGGTGGGCGGTGGGGCGAGGGACTTGCTCTGGCAGCTCGTTCCTCGCGCACACCCACACCCCCACCACGTACACCCCGCGAGAGGGAGAGCCGCCCCCCTTTTTGTTCACGCTTGGGTGGGTTGCGTGGCCTTGTGGCGCGCCCCCGTAAGTATAAATTATTTGTGCAGCCGCAGTCTCTCTTCTTCGCCGTCGTGTTGTCCTTCCGCTTACTCGTGTGGGAAACGCTCCGGGTCTCCTGGACAGACACCTCCTGGTCTGGAACGCGACTTTGGCACGGAGGTGTGGGCCAGGTGGGGTGCGGTTCTACGCCGAACCTGCCTCTTCTCCTTGCCGTGCCTCCCCAAAGCTTTGCATTGCTGGGCAACCTTGTTTTGCCCCACCTTGTTGGGGCCTCTGATCAAATTGCACCAAGTGGTGGATGCCTGGGAAGCGATCAGGACTAGAACAGGAAAGCAAGAAAGTGTGTTCGGCAAGGTGGTTGGCCAGGAAGATCCCAACAACATAGCAACCACAACTCCTTACATCCTTCATCTGGGGGCTTTTGCGCTATCGCCTCCTCTCTGAGTCAACCACGTACACTCTTGACTCAACATTCCGGCTCTTGCTATCCTCCGGATCCACAACTGTCTCATCAACATTCCTTTGTCAAGTTGCTCTCACTTTCTTCAACTCAACTGGTGCACCAGACATAGGCGCCTTGTGCTTCTGTTGTTCCAGTCGAGCTTCAGCCTCTTGGGCGTAGCGTCCTGGGCAGCCTTGCGGATCCGCCATCTCCGGGCAAGACGAGACACCAAGCCTCGCTCAGGAATTCGGCTGATCTCATCGGCTTCGCCCCAGCCGTGCTGCTGTTGTTGCCTCACATCTGGCGCTGCAGCTGTGGAGGGTTGGGTGTGCCACGTTGGCAAGACTCGAGCGACGTGAGCGAGATCGACAGCAGCGGAGAGTTTTTTCCCCGTGCGCAGACCATGGCCAAGACAGACGCCATGAACGAGAGAGAGCGACTGCACTGGGCACAGGCCAAAGCACTGCGAGCAATTCCTCCCTCAACGCTGCTGTACCTGCCCTGATATGAAGGCCGGCGTGGTGGTTGTAACAATTTTGTTGTTGAAAGACTTTCCGGCACAAAAAAGAAAAAAAAAAAAAAAAGGACAAGGGAGCTCCCTCACTGGGCCTCGGCGGTCTTCTGCTGGAAGAGGGCGAAGGCGCGGTCCCACACGGGGGCCGGCTTGCCCGAGGCAAAGTCGGCCAGCTCCAGGAGCGACGGCAGGAGGTCGGTGGAAAAGTCGCTGGAGCTTTCCCGCGGGATCATCGACGGCAGATGATCGATCGACACCACGTCGAGCGGGCCTGCCAAGAACAACAACAGCAGCAGCAACGACAACAGGAAGGGGTAAGAGGACGACGACGATGACGATGATAGTGATGGTGAGGATTGACTGAGGAGGGTTGTGTTACCGGACTCGAGCGGCACCTGGACGGTGGGCGAGAGGAAGGTGGTGGCCTCGTTGTAGATGGGGAGCGGGTTGGCCGGGTTGGTGTAGTCGCACGAGACGTCGACGACGACCGAGAGCGGCCGGTCCTTGATGGCCGCCAGCTGCTCCTTGGTGATGAAGGGCGGGATGGAGCCCATGAGGTAGATGCAGTTCACGAAGATGTGGTGCTGCGCGATCTCGTCAAACGGGCCGCCCCGGGCCGTCTCGGCCATGTCCCACTCGGTGGCGCCCTTGACGCCGGCCGCCTCGAGGAAGTACAGCGCGCCGCTGCCGCAGCGGCCCTTGGCGCCCATCACCATCACGTGCGGGCTCTTGCCCGTGGCCTCCTTGACCTTGGCCAGCGACTGCGCCACCTCGCTGGCCAGCGCCTCCACGCTCCCGTACGAGTGGATCGCCGGCAGCTTGGCCTCCCACCCGTGCAGCTGCTGGTGCGCCCACGCCATCCTGCAGGATCCCCATTACCACCACCGCCAACCAACCAACCAACCACCATCAACCCCCAGCCCATCAAGACGTCGTCACGATCATCATCATCATCACCATCACCGTCGTCTGCGGAGGGATTGATGGGGCGAGGGGTAAGGGATGAGCGTACAGGCCGACGGCGCAGCCGGCAAGGCCAGCAGCGCGCCCGAAGGCGGCCACGCGACGGCCCTGCTCGTTGACCAAAAACTCGAGATCCTGCACGACCGCCCCCCGCGCGCGTGATGGGTGAGGATGGGTCGGAATTCAATGAATGCAGTGGATGCCTCGCCCCCCCCCCAACCACAATAGGCGATCGCCCATGAAGATGATGTAGTGGGGCCAAGTGAAGTGATGGATGGTTGGTTGGTTGGTTGAGGAGGGGAGGGGGGACGCACGAGGAGGGTGCCCTTGCCGGCGGCGAAGCGGTGGAGGAGCTCCTTCCATCCGGTCTGCTGCTTGAAGCAGTGTCCAAAGAAGATATGCCTGTGCGTGAGCGGCGTGTCTGCCGCGTGATGACGATGATGGAGGTGATGACGACGCCATGTAGACGTTGTGGTGGTTGGGGGGTGGAGGAAAACGCGTTTGCAGGTGAGCGGCGCCGTGGGGCACACCAAAGGGGGAGTGTGTGAAGGATAGAGAGAGAGAGAGAGAGAAAGAGAGAGAGAGACGAGTGTACCGGCCTCCGGGAGCTCCTTGAGGCCCACGATGAAGGCCGACGGGTCAGCAGAGGGCCAGCTGCCCGTCTCCACCAGCGTGCACCCGACCTCTGCCGCAACAAGATGGTGAGATTTGCCCAAATAGATGCAAATAGAAAATAAATAATTAAAAAATAAATAGTAGGGTCTCGTACGCTGGTACTCCTCGTCCTTGTAGATGCGCTCGGGACTGCGCTCGACGTGGATGACAAAGCGGCCAGACTCGAGGAGCGCCTTCGCGTTGGCGGGTGTGATGGGCGTGCGCTCCTCCTGGGGCTTCACTTCGGCGCGGATATGCAGCAGGATCTTGTTCTGTTCGGCAGACATGAACGGATCTGGTGTGTGTAGTGGTACTGTCGAAGGAGAAGTGCGGGAGTGGGAGTGTCTGCTGCTGCGTCTTCCTCTTTCGCTCTCCGGAGCTTCTATGGGCGTGTCTCTCTTTCCGCCACGACACGGGCCTAACCGCCTTCGGCTCATCTTTTCCTTCGGGCTTTTCCGTACATGGAGAGAGAGAAATGATTATCTTGTTTTTCTTCAACAGTACGGGTCGTGCCGCACGGGCGAGTGGCACGCGCTCTTCTTGTTACGCCGGTACCTGCGACCTCAGGCGCTTGTGAAGACACACTTGGCCGACATGAGTGACGAAACGCGGCCGCTCCTCACCCCAGGTGCCCAACACCCACCCCAAAAGGAGCTCTCATGCTACTACCACCCTCCTCATCTTGGCTCAACTCCCTCTTGTCTGCCGTTAGCAGGCAGACGCGCGTCCTACTCGACGGAGAAGAGCACGCCCGCCATCGCGGACGACGGTGCCGTCGGAGAGAGGCACGCCACGCAGGGAACCTCCATGCAGGACTCGACCTACCTGATGGCAGCGCCGCCCCTGGCCATGCCCTACGCCGAGTACGCCCAGCGCGAGGAGAGCCTCCACAACCACAAGCAGAGAGAGCAGCTGCAAGCCGCTCCCGCCCCGTCCCCGTCCCGCGC
Source organism: Acanthamoeba lenticulata (assembly GCA_002179805.1). Classification (NCBI taxonomy): domain Eukaryota; phylum Discosea; order Longamoebia; family Acanthamoebidae; genus Acanthamoeba; species Acanthamoeba lenticulata. The sequence continues at coordinate 2,907 of NAVB01000336.1, read as the reverse complement.
TTTTCTGCACAAGGTGTGCCGACACAGAGAGAGAGAGAGAGAATGTTCTATCGTGATGTTCATGAACGACGACGATGGTTGTTGTTGTTGTTGTTGGTTGTCGTTGTGGACAGGCACGGCGAACGGCCGAGCGCGTGTTGCCGCCACTCAAGTGGGGCCGCAACTACCGCCTGGCCTACCTCCGGGGCGACCTCATGGCCGGCATCACGATCGGCATCATGGGCATACCCCAGGGCATGGCCTACGCCCTCATTGCTGGTGCGCCTCCCCATCTCTCCCTCTCGCACCTTCTCCTTCTCCTTCTTCTTCTTCTTCTTCGTTTTTGGTCCCTCTCCATCCCTCTCGCGGGACTCACGCGCATTCCACATGATGGCATACGTATCTGTGCCATAATACTAATACACAGGACTGCCGGCGATCGTGGGTCTGTACGCGTCGACGGTGCCGGCGCTGATCTACTCGCTCTTTGGCACGTCGCGGGAGCTGGCCTACGGGCCCATCGCCATCGTTTCTCTCATCGTGGAGCGTGGTGCGTGTTGCTCAACATCGTGTACAGCCGACCACCATTCTTCATGCGCGAAATGACCTGCGTGGTGGTCAATTGGGGTGTGTGTGTAGGTTTGAGTCCACTGGCGGAGCCCGGCACGGAGGCGTACACCGAACTAGTCTACTTCACGGCGTTCCTGGTGGGCGCCATCTTCATCATCATGGGCCTCCTCCGCCTGGGCTTTGTCGTCAACTTCTTCTCCAAGCCCGGTGCGTGCCTCCGCTTTGGCCCCATTCTGCCATCATTCTTGCCATTCCTGAGCTGCTGACGTCATCCGTGGCGTCGGTGGTGGGGGGGGGGGTCGCAAGCAAAGTGCTGAGCGCGTTCATCAGCGCATCGGCGTTGATCATCGCGAGCGAGCAGGTCAAGTACGTGCTCGGCGTGTCCTTCCCGCGGCAGTCGCAGTTCTACGGGACCATCTACGAGCTCCTGGCCCACGTCGACGAGGCCCACCTCCTCACCCTCGAGGCCGGCCTAGTCGCGCTGGCACTGCTCTTCGTGTGTCGCAAGCTCAAGCGGCGGCTGCCCTACCTCGAGGGCCCGGTCCTGCTCGTCGCGCTGGGCCTCCTCTCCGCGTGGCTCTTTGACTGGGAGGCCGCCGGCGTCCGGCTCGTGGGCCACATCCCCGCCGGCTTCCCGTCTCCCTCCATCCCCATCCCCGCCCCGCCCTCCGGTGCGTCTCTCTGCTCCTCCTTTCCGCCTCCCGCGCACGTGCGTGTGTTTCGGACCCACACGCGCGCATACACACGCACACGCGCTCTGGAGACTGACCTATCACGCGCGCGTTGTATCGGCAAAAGACGTGATTGACGGGGGCACGGGTGATGCGAGCCCGGGGGAGGGGGAGGGCATGCACGTGGTGGGGCGCTTGTTCGAGTACTACTACCGCTACACCATGGAGGTCTTCCCCGTGGCCCTCGCCCTCGCCCTCGTCGCGTGCGCCCTCCTCCTCCTTCTTTCCTTGGTGCAGCTCGTTATTTCCCTCACTTTATTTATAATTACCATTCCTCGTCGTTCTCTCTCTTTTTCTCTCTGTGTATACGTGTATGTGGATGCAGGTACATGTCGTCGGTGTCGATCGCGACCAAGGTGGCCGACAGCAAGAAGTACGAGATCGACCCGAGCCAGGAACTCATCGCGCTGGGCCTCGCCAACCTCGTCGGCTCCTTCTTCTCGAGCTTCCCCGGTTCCCCTCCTCTCCTCCTCTCCCCCCCTCGTTGCACATTTGTGCGGGTCCGAGTCCTCACCATTGATCCTTCACATGCCCGCGTGTGTGCGGTCATGCGTGTGTGTTCATATGCGTGTGCGCGTGTGCGCGTGTGCGTGGGGTCGGTGTGTGTGTGTGTGTGTGGCGTGTGGCGGGAGGCAGGCGCGGGCAGCCTGTCGAGGACGATGGTGAACGCGCAGGCCGGGGCCAACTCGCCGCTGGCGGCGGCGTTCGGGGTGGGGGTGGTGCTGCTGGTGATCTTCTTCCTCACGCCCGTGTTCTACTACCTGCCCTACGTGGCGCTGGGCACGATCGTCATCATGGCCGTCCTGCCCCTCGTCGAGTACAACGAGTTCCTCACCCTCTGGCGCCTCAAGCGCCGCGAGGGTGTCCTCTGGGTCACCACCGTCGCCGCCACCCTCCTCTTTGGCATCATCAACGGTTTTCCCTCCTCTCTCTCTTTCTCTCTCTTTTTCTCTCTCTTTTCTTGCCGTCTTCCTCTTCTTACTTTGGGGGCGGGGGGACGACAGGGATCATCATCTCGGTGGCGCTGTCGATGGTGCTCGTCATCTACCGGAGCTCGCGCCCGCATATCGACGTCCTCGGCCGCCTCCCGGGCTCCACCACCTACCGGCACGTCCCCCCCCCAAACCCCTCAAACCCCCAACCAATGGACGCCCTTCTCATCCTCTTCATCACACCATCACCGCCTCCTCATCATTATCATCATCCACGCATGGGGGTATTTATTGGGGGGAAGAGCAGGAATGTGAAGCGGTTCCCGCAGGCGCTGGTGATCCCGCGGATGGTGATCCTCCGCCTCGACGCTGCCCTCTACTTTGCCAACATCGGTTCGTCGCCTTCTTCTCTCCTTCTTTCCCCGTCCAGGATAAAGAAAAAAAATATAATATTTATCTCTAAAATATCTCCTGGGTGGTGGACAACCATCAGGGTTCCTGAGGGATCGGCTGCGGAGCGAGGAGAAGAAGTCGATCGCGCCGTTGTCGCAGCCTCCGGGCCGCGACGTGGAGGAGAGCACGAAGCGGATCTACGGCGTGGTGGTGCTCGACTGGAGCTCCATCAACGACATCGACTACACGGCCTGCGTGGGCCTCATGGAGATCGTGCGCGAGTACAAGGCCAACAACATCCT
>NAVB01000334.1:0-33930 GCA_002179805.1 Acanthamoeba lenticulata | reverse complement strand
TATTATTAACGATTTTTGTTTTGCGCAATGGCGCAGGAGCTGGCATCACGAGCGCGCGACGGGAAGCTCAAGCCGGAGGAGTTCCAGGGCGGCACCGTCAGTGTGTCGAACCTGGGCATGTTTGGCGTGAGCGAGTTCAGCGCGGTGATCAACCCGCCGCAGGGCGTCATCCTGGCCGTGGGCGAGGGCCGCAAGGAGGTCCTCCTCCCGCCCTCTGTCTCCGCCTCGTTTGACAACGCCGACGGTACATCATCATCATCATCATCAATGCTCCCTCCTCCCCCGCCTTCTCTTTCGCTTTCGTTTTCGTTTTCGTTTCGTTTTGTCTCTTTGAAGCCAACCCGCGGGCTCACTTCTCTGCTGTTGCTGTTATTATTGCGGTTTTCCTTTGGCGACAGACATCGAGTTGGTTGAGGAGGACGAGAAGGCCCTGGCCGCGGTGGCGACGCCCACGGTATCCACCGTCGTGTCGGTCACGCTCTCATGCGACAATCGGGCCATCGAGGCCGACGTGGCGGGGCGGCTTCTCAAAACGTTCCAGACCTATGTCGAGAACCCCGAGCTCATGGCCTAATACAACCCTTTTTTGTTTTTCTCGATCCCCACGGAGTAGTCACACACCGTCTCTTCGGGGCAGTGACCCTTTGGCGAGCGCTGCAACGTCGTCAGAAGCGCATCTATGAGCCAGTTGTGTGTGGTCGCTGCTGTTGTTGCTGCTACCTCGGCGCGCAGCGCGAAGAGAAAACGTTAATTTCTTCTGCTGCATGCGCTTTTCCTGACGGAAAAGGGCCAAGTTTTCTCTTGGATGCGCTTTTCTCTTTGGCGCGCTTTTCGTGAAGGAAAAGCGCATGCAGCAGAAGAAATTAACGTTTTCTCTTCGCCGCGCTGCGCGCCTTTTTAACGGACCCGGAGATATGCGCCCAATTTTTTCCCTTTCGCGCCCCCATAAAACGGCTGCGCAGCGCAGGGCACTTCACTCGCCTCAGCCACAAACCACACCCATAACCTCAAGCCATGCTTCGGTCTTCGTCCCACAAGAAAGTTGGAAAGCGCACTCCACGAACCACTACCTTTTCGGTCGAAGAGAGCGCTGGCAGTACTGAGGCTACGAAACAGTTCTCCCCGCGAACCGACTCTGCCCCACAGCCGGCTGGAGAAGAAAAGAAGACCACTTCCCAACCTCGCCACGTCTGGTACAACCCACAAGTCGCCATCAACGCTAGACGGGCCCGCCTTGTTGAGTTAGCTCCGCGGCTGCGGTCTGCTCGTACCGTTGGCGGCGCACATAGCTTCTACCCAGCTGCGCTACTGCTTCAAGCGGTAACCGGAGAGAAGGAGCTAGACGTCATCACCAGGTGGCTCAAGAAGTTCAGCCTCCCCAACAATCTGGTGGAGAAGGACGGCACCGTGCGGTTCGATCAGATCACGACGTTCCTGGCGAAGGTTGCCCAACCCAGCAAGCAGAGGAAAGGCGTGAGGCATCATGTGCACAAGGCCGTCGAGCGTGAGTGGCACATCCAGCTCCTCGAACTTATCTCTCCGCCCTCCGTCGCGACCACCTCTGCTTCCTCAACTTCACCTGTGTCGAGCACATCATCCCCCACTAGTGCACTGGCCAGCTCGCGGCTTGCTCCCATCAGGTCTTTATCCCCGGAGGCCGTGCGCCAGTCTTTGCGCGCCTCAGAGGCGCTGGTCAACAAGGCCGACGAGTACACGCGGCCTATCTTGCTAGCGCTCGGCCAGGAACACTGGAAGCACGCCAGACGCTTGTGGATCATATCCGCTTTGGTCCTCTCTAGAGCAGCTGCAAGGAACGATCCATGGCTACAGACGGACGTCATACGCGTCGCCTGTCTGATGCTCGGGCTGTTGGACGCGGGTCACGTTTCGGAGAGGCGGGATGGGGCCACCTATCATGTGGACCAATTGCGCAAAGCTCTTGGCCTGCGCGAGCTGGATGATAGGCTCCACAAGTTGTCCCGCATCCTGAGTTTCATGGACGCGTCACGCGTAGAGCCCGCCCAGCTCATAGAGTTGGACTACGTGAGAGATGTGTGGATGTTGTCCCACCTCCACGAGTCCCTCATGGACAAACTCATGAGGGCTTATCCTCCCTGTGCTACTCTGGAGTGCTGCCGCCAGTTTAACAGCACAGCCGTCTTCCGCACGGCGGCTGGCAAGTCAACCAACCTCCAGCTTGCGCGTATGGCCCGAGGCCTGCAAACTATGTAATGGTCCTACCGCAAAGATAGATGACGTTTTGCCCTTCAGCGCTCAGCACAGCGCGGCTCGCCTCGAGGCGAGCACCGTCGCTACCACTATATAATGATGAACACGACGAGTTTGAAGCCCACTGCCACCGCCGCGGCCGCCCCAGGATGGACGATGTGTGCTCCTCGGGTGTTCACATGCAACACATTTGTTGGGCCTGAGCCTCACGTGTGGAGGAGACTGTGGGTGCCACCAGCGGCGACGCCCACCACGCGGGGGTTACGGCTGACCTCGAGCAGGCGCATCACGCCATTTTGGCTGTCGGGGCCGTTGTTGAATCCGACACGCGCGGCCCCGCCGCCCAACATCGACCGGTCGACCCATACGCCCGCCACACGTCCATGCGCCGAGACCGCCCTGGAACGATTGGTGTTGCGTTTTTCATCAGATGATTAGACAGAAAGCTCGGGCCAATGATGTTTTTATCTGAAGCGCACCCAAAAAAGAAGACGCGGCCGTCCTCGGTCAGCGCGAGCGAGTGGCACTCGCCGGCGGCCACGTCGACCACCTTCTCGTGCTGCAGAGCTGCTACCATGCGCGGGGTAAATGCGTACTGCTCGTCTGTGTGCCCTGCGCCCGTGTGTGTGCGCGCGTCAGTTGGACCGCACGACCTGCGCGCAGAGGGACGCGCGTGAACGCAAGCGCGCACCGAGGCGGCCGTTTTGGCCGTTGCCAAAGGAAAAGACGAGGCCTTGCGCCGTAAGCGCGAGCGTGTGGCACGGGCCGGCCGAGACCTTGACCACGCGGTGCTGGGCCAGCGCTGCAATCTGCTTGGGCACGAGCTGGTTGGCTTGGTCTCCGTGGCCCAGCTTGCCTGTCCTCACCGCACGCACGCACGCGCACATGGACACGTGTGTCAACGCCCGCAAACACAACACGCGCAGGCGCACGCGCGCGCGCCGCACCATTGCCGCCGCTGCCAAACGAGAACACGCGGCCGTCGTCGGTGAGGAGGAGCGAGTTGAAGAAGCCCGCGGCGGCCGAAACGATGCGAACGCCCTCGAGGGCGGCGATGGGCTTGGGCGTGAGCTGGTAGGTGATCATCTGGTAGTTCTCGTCGCCGTGGCCCAGCTGGCCCGTGTGGCCCAGCCCGAACGAGTACACGCGTCCGCCGCGGGTGACCGCCAGCGAATGATGGGCGCCCGCGGCGCAGGCGACGATCTGCTCCTCGGCGAGGGCCTTGACCTCGGTCGGCAGTGTGCGATTTGATTGGTCGCCTGTGTCCAACGAAATTTCACACGGTTAACATGCATTGATCGCACGTCAACAAGCCGGCAGAGCCGTGGGCCGCCAACACTGCTACCATGTCCGAGTTGGCCGCAAGCAGCAAAGCCAAAGCTGTAGAGCTTCCCGGCCTCGGTCACCGCCAGCGTGTGATGCACCCCGCACGAGACGTCGACGACGCGCTGTCCGGCCAGCGTAGCGACCTGCTTGGGCAGCAGCTGGTCGAGCTCGTTGCCGTGGCCCAGCTTGCCTGGGAGACGTACGTGCTGATGTCAGCCGACAGACAGGAATGAAATGAATATATGGAATGTGTGCATACCATCTTCGCCGCTGCCAAATGAGTAGAGGCGGCCCTCGTCATCGACGACCACCGAGTGGCGTCGCGCAGCGCAGACGCGACGGATGTGTACTTGCTCGAGCGCGCGTAGCGGCGTGGGGCGGTCCAGTTGCTCCACGCGCTGACCCAGGCCGAGCTGGCCGTGCCCGCCACCGCCCACGACAAACGCGCGGCCGCGGCCTAGCCAACGCCGCAGGAGGCGGTCTTGGCTTAAATGCCACCACCGGCGACATACAAGGCCCACGCTGCGGAGGTCCGACAAGACGAGGCCGCACCGAAAGATGTGAAGCAGGACCTCGTCGCTGATCCACTCGGTCAATGGCGAAGGCACGGCCGGCGGTTCGAATCCTGTGGAAGCCGCTGACCCGCGCGTAGGAAACGACTCGTCAGAGCCCGTGAGGCCCGTCTCGCGCGACACATCGTCGAGGTCGTTCTCAACCTTCTCCGATTGTGGCGGCAGAGGCCAGTTGTTGTGGTTGTTGTTGTTGTTGTTGAAGAAGGCGTGATAGTGGCTGTCCCCAGGTTCCTCGCGCACGGCATAGCCAGCAAGTGGCGAGCCCGAGTGGTCGGCGCTGTGGCGCTTGTTCTTCTTGAGCACCAGACGCTCGGTCGAGGCGAACCGGCCTTGGGCCCACCGCTTGCTTCCACTACTGCGCTCGCTGCTGCTGCTGCCGCCGCCCAGACCCTCCTCGACCACGACGGCCATGGGGTCTCCCCGATGGTCGCGCAGCAGAGGGGCGGCTTCTGCGGCCACCTCGATGTCCATGAGCGTGACTCTCGGCCAAGCGCCAGCTGCTGCTCTCTCCTCTAACACACACAGATAAGCGTGATGACGATAAGACAAGTTGGCTGCTCGTCTGCTCGTCTTGTAGAACAGCGCTCAGTGACAGGAGAGGCCACTGGTGGGGAGCGAGGTCGCGTGTTGGCGATTGGGTGAGCGTTTGGCTGCTGGAGCGAAAGGTGGGCGGTTGGTCGGGACCGCTCCCTCACGGTCAACACTTGAGTGTCACGCTGTCCAGAACCCACCACCGTGGAGACTTCAACGAACACCAGTCGCGGTCTGTCTCCTGGTTCAGGTGGAAACACGGCACACAAGGAACGGAAGGGTGAGCGAGAAGGGTCCTTCCTTACCCCATCCTCCGGTCGTGTTCCGTGGCCTCAACCCACCGCGAATTTGAAAAAAAAAAAGAGAAGAGCACAGGGCAATGAAAAAACCGAAATAAAGGGACCTTGGTGAAGTAGAGTACCGTCAAGCCTGTACCGACTTGGAACTGATGCTGTGTGGCTTCGGTGCGAGTGCACTGCTTCTTCTTCTTCTTCTTGTCGCCACGAAGTGAGTGGAGGTTTGAGCGACGGTAGGCTTCCTTCTTGGTCTCTCGGTGCAGGTGAGCCTGGGACGTGGTCCCCGGGTACGCAGAAGTAGGAGAAGGGTGCAGCTGTCTGCATTGGGACGTCGCCAGAGACTTGGCGAATCGTGGCACAGAAATTCGAAGGAGACACGAGCCGTGTCCCTCGCGGCTGGCGCCCACCCGCCACGCGAACGAGGAGGCCAAGTGTGAGCCTTGCGTTACGGCTTTTGAGCACGCGTGCTGTCACTGTCACGGGAGAGTGGGAGAAGCGCGCAGTTCAAGGCCAGATCGCTGTGGCGGGTAGGTCCGTCTTGGGAATTTCGGCATCTGATTCTGTGGGTTGTTTGCCGCAAACAGTTGCGAAACAGACACAAATTTTTTCATTTCGAGCCATCCGTTAAAAATTTTGGCGGGAACGAACGCAGCAACCGTTGGAAACAAACGCAGGGCGCCAAAGCCCAGCAGGACACATTGAGCAATTGCTGAGATCTGATCATATAAAACACGGAAGAGGCTTAACCACCAGGTATGGCGAACTTCTTCGATTCGCTGCAGGACAGCTTCGATGTGGCCAACGCGCCGCGATTCATGGATTTCTCCAAGCCCGACGAGGACCTGGGCAACCGGTCTGCGTGGTTCGATTCACACGAATCCTTCTATGCTGACGCGACGTTCCTCATCTCCTCGCCGAAGAAAAAGAAGTTGACCAAGAGCACCACAAAGGCAGCCAAGCCGACCTCTACCACACGCAGCCGCCCCAAGGCGAAAGCAGCATCGCTCGCCCGTCCATCTGTGGCCCTTCAACCGGTTGAGGGCATTGATAAACAAAAAGAAGAGAGGAAACAAAGGAAGAGAGCCGCGTCCGTACGGCCACAGAGCGAGCGAAATCGAGATGCACTACTGACAACCGACGTAGTCGCTCCTTCAAAGAAATCGAAGAAGATTGCTGTCGAAGCGGACAAGGAGAACATGCAGAAGCCAAACATCGCCGCCCTGGACACGGATCTTCGTCTCGCCAAGAAACAGCCCATTTCGCCTATCCCTGAAGCCAAGAAGATCGACAATCGTATCGACCAGATCATTCTCGCTCAGATCGAGGAAAAGCGTCGTGCTCGGCGGCAGGCCAGCGTGCAGCCCTCTGCTGCCTCCACTTTGGTTGTAGCTACCACCGACTCAGCTCCTCATGTGCCAGTGGCCGGTCCGATGGAACACGCAGCCAATCCAGATCTCGCGCCCCTGCCCGAACCGGTCGCGTGGCCCGCCGCGGTGATGGCCACCTGCCGTCCCGCCCAGGCTGTGGTCGAGCAGCCCACCACTCGCCAGAAGGGAGCCGCGAGACGACCAGCGCTCAAGCAGGAGTCTGTGGGGAAGGTGCTGCAGCAGCAAAGAACGAATCGACTCCTCAACGAGATGGAGAAGCAGAGGCAGCGCGCCAAGGTCCAGCGCGAGCAGCAGCGCGCTCGTGCTGAGGATACGATCAGGAAGCAGCAAGAGCAACAGGAGAAGGAGCAGAGGAGGCGGGCCAAGGCCGAGCAGCTGGAGCAGCTCAAGAGACAACGCGAACAAGAGAGGGAACAGCGGCTACGTGAGAAGGAAAGGCGAGAGGCCGAGGAGAGGGAGCGAAAGCTTTCCCGGCTCGAGGAGAAGCAGCACAGAAAGCAGCTCACCCTCAACGAGAAGCAGGTTCGTTGTGTGCTCTACATAGATACTCCCTGCGTGCTTGGGGCCCTGACACACTTGTCGTACTTGCAGATGCTGGCTGAAGAGTTCGCTGTGCGCTCTGTCAAGCCCCTCACCTGTCCCAAGGAGTTCCGCTTTGCCACCGAAGCGAGAAGCCGCAGGTGCCCTTGTTGGTCTGTCTTTGCGAATGCATCTCTATCACCTTCTTGCATGCGCGTACATATATATATATATCTGTGTGCTTGGCCGGTTGTGTACTGACGCGTCCACTTATCTCCTCTTTTTTACAGCAACAAGGAAAAACATGAGGGTCAAGTATCAACCGCTCTCGTCAAGCCCTCTACAGCTGCTGCCGTAGTCCGAACAACACGAACGGCTGGGAAGAGGGTACGGCTTTTCTCGAGACGCCTCTTGTGTTTTGGGCCAGTAGTGAGTGGCTTGGCTAAATTGGAGCCGCTTCGTCATGTGCAGACCATGCGGGGTTCGTCGCGGACCCAGGGATTGGGCGCGCCGCTCGGCCGCACTAAGCCGGTGGGCTTTGTCTTCAGCACGGAGGCTCGCGCTTCGCGCAAGAGGCTACCCTACGCTGTGCCCGAGCCGACAGCCCCCGTCACCAAGAACACAACCGCCAAGAAGAAGAAGAAGAGGGTTGATGCGGAGGGTAGCTCGCAACAGTAGAGACAGACACAGCCTGTCCAGATAAAACTCGCCTCGCACGGATGGAAGAGCACATTAAGTTGTGTTTGTGCGTCTTGGCTTCACCTTCTCGATCTCTTGTAATACATCTCTTTTTGTCCCCAACTCGTCTACAAGCCAGCAGCTTTGTTAAGTGGCCACAGGTCAGTACTCCGGCTCTCTTTGTCTTCTCTCTGGTAGCTGCGTTCCATCGCGCAAGTGGATCTGCTGACAGGACGGCAAAGGCGGGAAAAAAAAAAAGGCCTGTACTAACGGACGAGATGGAGAACAAAGTCGAAGTCGCCTCTGCCTTCTTCTCCCTCTTGAGCGTCCTTCAAACATGGTGCGCTTGATGCATCAAGGGTATTGGTCGGGTTGCCCGCTTGCAGGCTCTGAGATCTCTGAGATTTGTTGTTGTTGTTGTTGTTGCAGGCGGTTCTACTGCCAGTTTACACATCAAGGCACTCGGCACAGCTTCTACTTTTTGTGGAGGGCGTACTACATTGTTTGGGGGACTGCCTACCTTGCTGCCATGGTGTTTCACCTTGTACGCCTTCTTGTAGCGTGCTCTTGCCCCCCCTCCCTCCTCCCTCCCTCCCTCTACGGTAGTGGCGCAAAGGCTCACACAACAGCTGCCACCACCAGCACGACTCCCCGCTCTCCGAGCTGGCCGACTACTTCAGCATCGCCCTCGCACTGGTCTACCACGCAGCCTTCGGGCTCCTTCAGTACGCTTACTTTGAGACTCATGAGTCATTCCTTCTGGGACCTGAAGAGGATGGATCCCTCCCCCCTCGACTGCAGCTTGACATGGAGCTTCAAGTTGATGCATCGGCACCAATTCTTGATCTCAGCCTGTGTGTTGGCTCTCGGCCTGTACGGCTATCTTCACTACGTCTCCACGATGCTACATCGCTTCGATTACGGGTGCGTCTCTCTGCTCTCCACGCTGGTTTTAGAACACTGCCTTGACCCGCAGTTGTCCTTCACTCTAGCTTTCACTCTTCATTCTGCTTGTCCGTTGCTGTTGCTGGCGCGGTCGTGTGGACTGGAGCAAGCTACCGTCGTCAGAACGAGCCGTACGACGATCGTCTCGCTCTCATCCATGCTATCTTCTTCTTCTTCTTCTTCTTCTTTTAACTCCTCTACCTACGCCACAGGCATGCCCGTTGGATCATGTACGCGCTGCTTTGTTCGGCTGTCGCCTTCCCGCTCGAGCTCTACGACTTTCCTCCGCTTCTTGGGGTGCCGCAACTCTCACTCCACCAACAGCCTTTGCTGTGCGTTGATTGACGTCCCGTCGTGTGTGGGCTCGGCCAGGTGTTTGATGGCCACAGCTTGTGGCACGCGGCCGCCTTGGTCATGGCGCACTTCTGGCATCTGTTCGCGATAGCCGACACGCCAGGGCAGTCTCCCTCGACGGGACGGGTGGTGCCTGGTCTGGCTGATGGGGTAGTGCCTCGCCTCATCTTTGCCTTGGTGGCGGTCGCCTACGGTCAGCTCGTGGCCTTCCTGGTCGTGCGGCTCCGCATTGGCGGGTTGTGAAGGCGTCACTCTCCACCCCACGTGGCCTGGCCCCTACCACGGTGAGTGATCGCCTTCTCGGCCTTTTCCGCGACCTCGTCTTCCTCGAAATGGACAGCTGCAGCCAGTCGCCGCAACTCCGTCGAACGCCAGCCAATCGCTTTGCCTCGTGTCACTCCAGTCAGACGCGGAAACACGCGCCATAAAAGGCCGCGTGGTCGTTGCCTCTCCAACACTGCTTCCACCCTCGTCCAACAACAACAACTTGGCCATGGATATCACGAAGGCCCGCCAGACCGTACCCCAATATCCTCACTCTAAATCTTTCACCTTCTTCCTGAAGCAGCATCTTTCTCACCGTGTTCATCTTCTTGTCGTGGCCTTCATCTTCTCCTCCAGTTGGAGCGCCACAAGCGCACGCTGGGCGATTACATCAAGCGCGGCTATATCAAGCGGTGCGAGGACGCCTTTGCCGATCTGGAGAAGACCGCGGCAGCCCTGCCGGCTGGCGATCAGGACGCCTTTCGAGGTTGGTGCAAACCACCACCCACACCCTTCTCTTCTCTTCTCTTTTCATCCAAGGTGGTTCACTTTTTGGCCGCCACGCGCACAACCGGTTTAGGGGGACAGAATTTATTGGGGCAATGGTTGCTGTGCAATCACTAACTTATCTGTAACAGCGGAAATGACCGCGCTGGTGGCCGATACCAAGCAACAGCTGGGCCGCACCTTCGTCGAGGTGTGTCTTCTGGCCCCTCCTCCTCAACTATATAGTTTGCAACAAAAGGAGTAGAACCTGTCACTCACTTGTCTCTCACCCGATTGGCCGTACTCGGTCCGGATGCATCCACCCAGGACGCTCGGAAGAACGTCCAGCGGCACATCAAGTACGCCGAGGACTCCATGGCCAAGGGTGTCGCACGCAACGTGGTCAGCGCCCGCGATTGCATCGTTAAAACTGTCGACAAGTCCGACGGCCGCAGTGCGTGGCCCTCTTCTTCTTCTTCTTCCCCACTTCTTCTCTCCCCACCCGACTCATGCTTTGTGCGCACAGGCTATTTCGAATTCCACGAGTCGTCGGGTCCGTTCCTGGCCGAGATTGCTGCCGTCTACGAGAAGATCGACGCCTGGCTCGCCGCCAACGACCCCGCTGCCCCCAAACCCCAAGCCGCTGCCTCGACAACTGCGGTGGCGGCGGCCAAAGAGCCGACCGTGGCGCCCGCGGCCTCGCCCTCGCCGGCCCCATCGCCCACGCCCAGCCCGAAACCAGCGACGGCCACGGCCACGACTACGGCCACGGCGCCAGCGGCCAAACGCCAGCCAGCCACGACGGCTGCGGTCGCGGCCAAGCCGCAGACGGCAGGAGGGGAGAAGAAGCCCGAGTACAAGCGGCTCGACGACGGCGCGTTCCTGCCGGTGTTTGACACGAGCCCGGCCACGGGCCTTCCGCGCCAGGTGCTGAGCTTCCTGCCGTCGATGGTCAACTGCACCACCAAGCAGTGCAACACGCTCTACGCCAGTACCGCCAATCACCACCACTTCACATCGCTTGATTGTTGAAAGATCGTCACCGAGCTCACATATTTCGCATATTTTGCGACGCAGAACTCGTGGCGTTTGTGGAGGAGGCCATCGCACAGTGCGCCACGCCGTTTGACATCAAGCGCAAGAAGCATGAGCTTGACAACAGTACGCACTGGGTCTGGGGCTGCGGTTTGGGCTGAGCTCACCGCCCGGTTCGGTGCGTGGCGTGTAAAACAGCGGTGCCGAACCTGCTGGACAAGATCGAGCAGCTGGAGAAGTCTCTGCCCAAGGCCCAGGCCGTCGACGCCGAGCTCGGGGCTCTCCTCCAAGCTGCCTACGCGGACGCGCGTGCCAAGGTCACCGCGCTGGTCGACGGTTTCGAGGCCAAGGCCCAGGCCGCTGGGCCGCTTCTCGAAGTCAAGACTCAACTGTACCCTCTTCCTCTCTCACGCCAACCGCACGTTCACTTTCATCATCCTCATCATCCACATCATCTTCATCATCCACAGGAAGACCGCGGCGGCGCTGGTTGCACTCATGGAGGAGAACCAGGACGACACGGGCGTCGTGTACCTGCGAGAGTCCGGCCTGGTGCGCCCCGCCCCCCTGGCCCTCTTCAGCTTGCAATGTGCCCTGCGTGGCTAACACACAACCAAACTCGTGACTAGTCCGAGTACAACAGCAGCGCTGGCGTGCGGCTGCGCGAGCTGTGGGGCGTGCTGGGCAAGATCCTGGCCAAGGCCCAGGCCGCCTCGGCCGACGTGGCGCAGAGCACCGGCGCGCCCTACGACCTTGCTGTACGGCTTGACTTCATAACAAGGCCATTGATGTTGTGTGCGGTTTTCTCATAATGTGTGCGTGCGGGCCTGCAGACCGCCGAGCCGCGTTACAACGAGATCCGCGACGCGGCCATCAAGGCCTACGCCCGCATCCTCTCCGCCCAGTACGTGTCCCCCCCACCATTTGCTATTTGCTGGTCTGTTTTATGTTCACCTTTCACCTTTTCCTGATGACCGTAACAACAAACTATTTACAAAGACTGAATGAGCACATCAAGTACGAATCCTTTGGCAGTGCCGGAGGCGAGCTCGATCTCTTCAAGGTGCCACAAAAAAAAAATCACAAAATCACAAAATCACAAATAAAAAGAGAGAAAGCGAAGCGGCGTGAGACTCACCGGGAGGGGGGGATGACGTCAGGCCGCACTGGCGGAGCACACGGTGCCAGAGGCCAGGGCCATGTACATGGCCGCCATGAAGCGGCTGCTTGCGGCCATGGAGGCACACGACGCCCGCGTGCTGGCCGAAGCCCAGGCGCGTCAGGTGCCGCTCCGCAGGTGGAGTGGCGGCGACGACGAGGCCGAGCAGCTCGAGAAGGCCGCCTTCGACTTGCTTACCCGCGATTTTATCGAAGATGTACCCGCCGCTCCTTCGCCCTTCGCACTTCCCTGCGATTGGTTGCACCCCGGAAGAGAGAATCATTCTTTCCACCGAAACGCGCGCAGGGCGACTCGCGGACGCTGTTGATCGTGCGCCTCGTGGGCGGCGATTGGGCTGTCATTAAGCGGAGTTCGTTTCCCCTCAACTTGTCGCTAATCTTGGCGCGCGTGTCCTTGGAGCTGACCGCACACGCGCGCGCTGCACACACGCACGCACACACCAGACTTGCTGGGCGATCCGATTCAGTGGAACGCGCTGATGGCGGCCGTCTTCTTCGAGGACCCGGCCCGCGGGTCCGCCGAGCCGCGCCTGGGCCTGTTCCATGTGGGGCCCGTGGCCCGCGAGGGCGGCGGCCGCGCGCTGCCCTTTGTCGACACCACGGTCGTGCCCGGTGGCGACGCTCTGGTTGTTGTCGACAACTTGCCGGAGCCCTTCAAGGTCGTCCCGCGTTCTCCCCCACTGCACACACGCGCACCGCACACGCGCCCACGCGCTGACGAAAAAACTGGGCTGTGTGGCCAAACAAGCAGACCGAGATCGGTGCCAAGTTCGCGGCGTGGGAGCGCGAGCAGGAGGAAATCACCCAGCGGGCGCTTGCTGCTGCGGCCGCCTCGGGGAAGTGCCCGCTGACGGGCGACGACGCGGTGGAGGTCACCCTCGACGTGCGCCTGCAGCTCCAGGGCAGCTCGGCCAGCCGTCTGCGCCACGAGCTCCTGCGGCGTGGTGTTGCCGTCTGAAACTTGGCGAGACCCGTCCGTGAAATGCAAATTATTAATTGAAATGAAACACCGATAACCAATGGCACGAATTTTAAAAGAGAATTGATGCTATTGGGCAGTTACAGAAAGTACCCACCATTCGGACATTGACAAGAAGAAAACGTCAACCAACGATGGTTGAATTTACAGGAATACACCGCTCATATCAACTTTGCAACTATCCGCTCGTCATAGTAAGCACACGCACCACATGTCCACCACTTCAACCAAAAACGACCTTCATGTGTTGGTGGTCGGGGCAGGCCTGGGCGGACTGTGCCTGGCGCAGGGCTTGAAGAGGGCCGGGATGACCGTCTCTGTGTTTGAGCGAGACCCGACCCAGCACTTCCGGCCGCAGGGCTATCGCATCCGGGTCGACGCCAACGGGGCCGACGCGCTGCGGGCGTGTCTCGACGCTGCTCAGTGGTCTCTGTTCGAGGCCACTTGCGCCAAGGCGCCCGAGGGGCTCGGGGCTGCGCTGGATGCGGCGACGGGCGAGCCGCTGGCAGATTGGGCGAGACCGCCGAAGCGAGAGGGACAGTCGTACACAGTGGACCGCACCCTCCTGCGAGGCTTGTTGATGTTGGGTCTCGAGGATTGCCTCCACTTTGGCAAGCATTTTAGCCGCTACACCCTCTCTGCTGATGGCAGCAAGGTTCGCCGTTCTCGTCAACGTCCACCAGCTGCTTGTGGCCTTGCCCATGTCTCATGTTGTCTGTCCCGAGCAGGTAACGGCGCACTTTGCCGATGGCTCTGAGGCAACCGGGGACCTGCTGGTGGGCGCCGACGGCTGGCGGTCTGGTGTTCGGCGCCAGCTGCTGCCTGACCATGTGCCAGTGGACACAGAAGGCCACTGCATCTATGGAAAGACGCTGATCACGCCCGAGTTGCTGGAGCGCTTCCCGACATCTGCCCTGCAGGGGATGTCCCTTGTGCGCGCCGTCTCGCAGTCGCTGAGCTTGATCTTGGAGCCCGTGCGGTTCGCTGTCGACCCGGCGGAGGCCTCTGGCGGCCGACTGCCCAGCGTGGAGGACTACATGTATTGGGTTCTTGTTGGCCGCCGGGGCAACTTCACGAGCCAGGACCTTGGCGAAGACCAAGCCGGGGCTCCTGCGCACAAGCCCGCCGTTGAGCAGTCGCTCCAGCTCACGCAGTCATGGCACCCGTCGGTTCGCGCCCTTCTGGAGCTCCAGGCGGTCGAGCAGGCCGCCGCCCTTCGCCTGTGTTCGTTTGCGCCCGAGCTGCCTCGCTGGAGCCCGTCGGCGCGAGTCACGCTTTTGGGCGATGCGGTCCACGTCATGTCCCCGACGGGCGGCGTTGGCGCCAACACGGCCCTGCAGGATGCGGCCAGGCTGTGTGCGAGGCTTGCGACCGGTGGCGCCACGGAGGAAACCATCGGCAGCTACGAGGAGGACATGCGCGAACGCGCGCGCAAAGCCATCGAGGGAAGCTACTTTGGCGGCAAGAAGCTCTACGACCAGCCGCCCTTTGCCGAGTGCCGCCCAGTACAACTGTAAATCGTGTTGGTGCATTGCAGAAGAAGAAGAAGAGAATGAAAGGCCAAGTGCGCTGCGTGGTAGCGCGAGCAGGAAGAAATCACCCAGCGGGCGCTTGCTGCCGCGCCCAACTTGTCGAGACTCGTCCCTCCGCAAAAAACAAACAACCTTTTACTCTGCAAGTAAAACATAGCAACTTGTCTTTACGTGCAATTTTTTATTATTTTTTTTTTTTTTGCTAGTTTCGGGTTTGGGCTACGCGCACGTCACACCACGAGCAGCTCCGTCGCGCAGCAAGAGCTCCGATATCTGCTTTGACATCAAATAAGGAGACACATGCCTTAATTTGCACAAGCGCTGCTACATCGGAACAAAGCCATCTGGGATCTTGGAATTTGTTCCTTGTTTCCCATCTTTCCCATGGCCATCTCATTCCTCTAGTCCCCACAAGCTGCAGAAAAGCCTCTTGAGTTGGTACGTCTGCCAGCAGTTCAACCACTGAACTGCTGCGCTCTCAACAGTGGTTCTTTTCCTTGTGCAACCTTACGGTGTCAATTAGTCTGTCAATGATCAACATATATTTGTGTGTATTTCTGTTAAGCAATGTTCTATTCATTGTTTGTGCTGCCTGGCAAAGTTCAATAATTGCGTAGCCTAGCAAGGCGTCGTCTGTCGAGAGCACTGACCATATCAGCAGTTTCGTGGTCTCCAGAGAGACACTGTACAGGTTCCACCAGCAAGCAACTACACCATGTCAAAGTCAGCAGACTTTATCTCAATCGAAGAGATGCGCAACTCTTCTACCAGCGTGGCGGCGCTGAAAGAAATCTTCAGCAACAGACCCAAGAGCACATGCATCACGCCAGGCCCGCCCAGACGTGTCCGCAAGCCAGCCGAGAAAAAGAAGCCCGACTGGGCAGAGTATGACCCGCTCTTTGACGACGGGGACAATCCACCCTATGTGCCTGGCGACCTGGAGACAGAAGAGCGCGAGTCGCGCGAGTTCGTGCAGGATGCCCACAAAGGCGCTACGCAGCTGGCCGGCATCCACAGAGCCCTGGAGCCCAACATGAACGCCCAGGAATTCGATGAGGACAAGTTCGGCACCAGCGTCAAGGAGTTCCTTGTAAACGGCAAGAAGACCATCCGCTATGCCAAGCGAAAGCTCCAGCAAGGCGTACGATCGACCTCCTGTTCATTTCCTTACTGTCGACACTTCACCGCTGTTGGACTCATGATCACCAACAACAAAAAAACAGGGATCGCTCATGGCGCATGAGACGAAGCAGTTCATGGACGACTCCTTCGCGCTGCTGGACACCGCCAGGGACTACAAGAGCACTCAAACAGGTACACAACAAAGGCCGCATCTTCTTGGGTTTGAGATGCTGACACAATCGATGACGAGCAGAAAAGGCCAAGGCGGCCTTCTCGGGCACCATCAGGAAGGTGAAGGAAGGCACGATGCGGCTGACCAAGACCATCTCCTTCGTGGTCGAGGAGGAGATGGAGCGTATGAAGGAGCTGCGAGAGAAGATCCGGGTCGCCCGCATGGAGCGTGAGCCAGAGGTCGAAAACAAGCGCGAGGGCCTTTGCCAGGTTGCGGCCACACGCGAGTGCCACTACACGCGCCTCTCGCTAACATGCGACCGATTGGTGAACCACTTGGAGAAGATCGACAATCCGTCCTACACCATCGCCAAGGAGGACGCCGTCGAGCTGTTGAAGAAGGCCAAAGACATCAAAGACAGCGTGCCGCCCATGCTCAGCAGTCTAACGCCAGAAGCCGCCAAGCAGTTTGGGGGCTTCACCGCAGCAGTGGCCGACATATCGACGGCTACAACCACACTGGTCAAGGAATGGCAGGTTCGTGCAAACTTGAGTTGAGGTTGTTTGTGCGCTGCTGCGCTCACCACAGCTTGGTCTGACAGGCGGGTAAGCCGAGGACGGTGTGCCTGGAGCGGAGTTCGGTCTTGCTCAAGCTCGCCCGTAAACTGCAGGACGATGTTGGCCGCCTCATACTCTTCATATAAATCTGCCGCGCCGCATCGCGGTCATGAAAAACGCCGAAAAGATACACTCCTTTTTCTTGTCATGCCCCGTGCAACTGTTGTTGCTCTTCTTGGTCTTGCTTCACGGGGACACAGGTAGAACTTGGAGGAAATTTAAAGCATGACCGTATTCCCGCACAGGCAAAAGGTTGTAGTTTTTTAGGACATACACAAGCTTTCTTTCTTCTCCTTCGTTCAATAATACTGTTTGCCTTCTTCCTTTGTTAGGCTCTGCCTTGGTGCACCCCCTTTTCCCTATCTATCCTCACCGGAGTCGCACACCCACGGCACTGTGCTTCTCTAACTTGGTCCCTCCCGTCGCTTTTTTTTCTTTTTAAAAAACAAAATCAAAGAAGAACGAAAGAGAGATGAACGACCCGGCGGAAGTAGAACGAAAACGGCTCGAACGGTTTCTGGTGGGCGCAGCGGGGGGCGGCAAGAAAGCGCCTCCCACCAGCTTCAAGACAAACGGCGGCAGCAATGAGGCGGCCCGAGCAGCGACGTCATTGGGCTCGTCCCCCTCCTACAAGCACGAGGAAAAGCGTCGGTGGGAGATCAAGCAGGAGCGCAGCAGGGCCGACTTCCTCGAGGCCAAGTCCAAGAAGCATCTCGAGATGGAGGACAGTGCCGCCGAAGCCGCGGCCAAGCGGCAGCTTCAGCAGCCGCCAGCCCATTACCAGACGCAGGACGGAATTGCAAGCCCAGCAAGCGTCGAATCCTACGAAGAGCGCGAGCGCCGACGTCGCGCTGAGTGGAAGCGTCAGCACAGCCCGTCCCTCGCCCTGCTCGATCTTATCGAGACGGCCGACGTCGACGTCGGCGGCTCGCCCGTCGCCGAACGTCCGGGCCGGCCATCGTCTTTGTCGTCGCCCAGCGCCTCGAGCAAGTCAACGAAAACATCGCTCGACAGCCCGAAGACGGCCGCCGCCGCAGAGAAGAAGCTGCAGGATTTGAGCAGCGCCAGCGGCAGCGGGAAGGCCAAAACGAGCAAGCGGGAGAGCGGCAGCGGCGCTCCGTCGCCGACTTTGTCCTCGTCCGCCTCCTCTTCGACGTCGGTCTCGCCGCGCCTCGGGGACAAGAAGCAGACGGCCGACACGTTTGCGCAGATCGGGGACGTTCTCAGCAACCTCAACGAGCTGCTCGGGGACGAGCCCCAGCACGGCCTTCCGTCCTCGCATACGGGCTCGGCCGGGCGGAGCAACGCGGCGGTGGCTGGTGAGGCGAGCGCCGCCATTCGAGCGCTCTACGTGAGCGACCTCCCGGAGGCCGCCGGCGCGGCGGCTCCAAAGAACGAAAGCGGCGGCAGCCGAAGAATGAAGCCGAAAACGAAGGAAGAACGAAAGCGCGCGAAGGAGGCGCGGAGGCCAGAGTGGGCGCGGGCTCTGTTCGATGAGGCCGACCAAGAGGATGTCGACGGCGATACCGGGGTGGACTACGGCAACGTGGACCCTTACCTGTGGAAGATCGACCTCGAGCGCGAGGAGCATGAGTCCAAGGAGTTCGTGCGGGGCGCCAAGGAGGGCATCCAGCGGCTTGATGCCGTGGACGCCATGATCCAGCCGGACATGTCTGCCGACGACTTTGATGAAGAGCGCTTCGGGCTCGGCATCCGTGAGTTTGTCGACTCAGGCCGCAAGACTCTTCGCTACATCAAGCGCAAGTCCAAGCAGGGCGTACGTCCTTTTTTTTTTTTTCAATTCTTTAATTTACACAAAAACACATTTGAACGAAAACGGGTACAGAGCGTAAGGATGGCGGTAGAGACCAAGAAGTTTGTCGACGACTCCGTGGCGCTCATGGACACGGCACGCGATTACAAGGCCTCACGCACGGGTACGCTAGCAGCTGCCCGCTCGTCGAAAGATCATCATGACTGTTCTTTATTATTGCTATTCTCACCTATTTAATTGGTGGCATACTTCAAATATTTGCGTAAACCAACCGCAGAGAAGGCAAAGGCCAAGTTCTCGCGAACGGTCAGAAAGGTGAAGGAAGGCGCGCAGAAGCTGAAGAAGACAGTGACCAGCGCCATCGATGACGAGGTCGAGCGCATGCGGGAGCTGCGCGAGAAGGTCCGCGCGGCCGAGCGCGACCGCCAGGAGCGTGAGCAGGTCGAAGTCGAGCAGCGCCGCGCGCGACAGGCGTCGGCCGAGCGCGAGGCCAGCGTCACGCGGCTCTCGTTCGAGCTCGACCAGTTCCTCTACCGCCTCAAGAAGATCGAAGACGACGGCTTCCGGTTCGACTATGATGGCGCCGTCGACCTCCTCAAGCGTGTGCGCGATGTCAAGGAAAGTGTGCCGCCGCTGCTGGCCTCGCTCGCGGGCGACTCGGCGTTCCAGTTCACCCACCTGACCCCCGACATCACCACCATCTCGGGCGCCGCCGCCACCTTCATTAAGGAATTGCAGGTCCGGCCCTTCCGCCTCGCCTCACTGACCCTCTTGTCCAGCTCGTGCTGACTCACCAACGTTGTCGTTGTGATCACAAACCAACGAACGACCTCAAGGCCGGAGGCAAGTCCAAGGCCGATTGCATGCGCCAGACAGGCGACATCGTGAAGCGGACGCGCAAGTTCCAGCAGGCGCTCATGGACCTCATCCTCTTTATCTGATTTGAAGCCATGATGGTGCTTTTGGTCGTGTGTGGCCCTTTTTGGCTTTGTGATGATGCTCGCCGGTTTGTGTTGGTTGGAGGTGGCGCACGTAGATAGATTTTATAAATGTATGCGTTTATTAGAACCCCCACCAAGAGGTGTGTTCGTGGCCTCGTGTGTGCACCGATACGGCGCGTATGAAGCTTCCTGCAGGCCTGTAGAATCAAGTCGAAAGACACAGCCGCCCCAGCTCACCAAATGTAGAGCGACGTCGTTCCCTGCGGCGCAACACACCGCAAGGCCCCCATGGGCCGTGCGGCGGCATTGGCGGCTCGCGCTCTGCTCAAGGCCACCGGAGCGAGCGTCGCCTGGGGCTCAACGCGCCGTGCGGTCGTAGGCGACGAAGCACAACGTCGGCGTGGAGAGCTGGACCAGTGAGCGCCCGGCGGAGTGCATGAGCTGCTTGGCGGTTGGAGGCTTTCTAGTGAGACACCCCCAACGTCATCACGACATGTCGGGCGTCGGGTGTTGGCTGGCGCCAAGGACCATGACATACAAATTGCATTGTTTTTCATTAATTGAAGCGCTCTAACTCCGCGCAATAAGGAAAGGAAAAAACAAACAGCGAACCGACACACACGGGCCACAGTTCTGTTGGCGCGCACGGGTGACGAGGCCCATCTGCGCCCACATTTTTTATGATTTTGCTCGGATCCTCGCCAGCCAGTTCGGTGACGTGTTGACTGCTGGGTGCAGAGCAGACTCTGACGCAGAGGAGGAGACAAGACAGCTATATATATATTTATTTTAATGGAGGTTTCACAGCAGCAAGTGCAAGATTTTCTAGTACGCGAATTTGGGCTGTTCCTGTGGCTCGAGGAAGCTCTCGTCGAAGATGAAGAGTTGCAGGAGCTCATCTCTTCTGGCCGGCCTACCATTGTATGCCCCCCCCCCTCCCTCCAACCCTAGTTACGATTATTCAATTACGATAAATCTGCCATTCCAAATGGCTTTGTTTTCCCGTGTACTGCAAGAGGCCTGTTGTTGGTGCAAATTCAACTTCATGATTAAATCATATTTTTGTGTTTATTTATTTTTAATATTGTTGATTTAATCTCTCGACATTTATTAGGGTACGAGTTTGTTTTTTTTTTTTTTGTGGTTGTTTTTGGTGGCAACACCACAGCAACACGCCTGAGCCGCCCATGCATGTGAACGGTTGGTTTATGTGTGTCCTGGCGCGCCAAATTCTCCGCCAGGCACCACCACTGTGTTTTAATTTTGGCCGGTTGTGTAGCACATACAACTGTCTGTTCACATTATGGGGCCACATTTTTATTCTTTCTTACTCAATACATGGTTGGAACAATAATAACACGTCGTTTGCTGACGTTGTTGACTGCGCCGCAGGAAACTGTATTGAAGGACGGTGTACGCCTGTGCAAGCTCGTGCGCCTCATCAGCCCCGGTATGATCACGTCGCGCGCTCTCTCTCTCTCTCTCCCTTCCGTGCTGCTGGGCCCTGGGTGGTGCCTGACAAGAGACTCTCGGCGCGATGTCTTGTGTTGTATGCAGACTACGTGCCAGCGGTGAAGGAAGACGAAGGCCACGTGGCCTACAAATGTCGACAAAAGATCAAGTACGTAGCAACTTCATGAGGCACCACGCTACGCGACTCGTGTTTCTTGTGTCAACCCTCTCCTCCTTTTCGAATACAGACTGTTCCTGGAAGGATGCGAGGACCTCGGCGTACCGGCTCACAACCGCTTCTTCGTGGCTGAGCTCTACGACGAACGCAACATCCTGCGCGTCCTGTACTTTCACCTCGCCCACATTTTTTTTTCCTTTTTCATTTTGAAAATTATATTAGGCATTTTGAAATATTTTAACAATTTGCTGCCGGCGGTGTAGGGAGTGTCTGGAGAAGCTGGCCGAGGTGGCCGACTCGCGGTGGTTCTTCCCTTTCAAGCTCAAGGGCAAGAAGCAGACCATCCTCGAGATCGGCAAGTTTTTCACCAAGGAGGAGCAGGAGCGGTATTGATTTCAGCTACCACCGTCTTCGTTCTTTGTCGTTTTCGTTCTCTTCGAGGCTCACGCCGTCATGACATGGTCGTGCAGAGCGATCCACATCCTGCGGACGTGCCAGCCGCAGGTGCGGGCGTCGATGGCGCTGAGCTCACCGGGACGCGACGGCGACGCCGACTCGCGCGCGCGGCCGTTCTCGCTCGCCCCGACGGTCTCGGGCGGCCACCAGCGCCCGGCGGCCCAGACCCTGACCGGCGGCTTCTCCCCGACGTTCGCCGGCGGCCGCAAGCCCGGCTCGCACGGCCCGCCGTCCAGCCGGCGGCCGCCACCGCCTGTCGCCCCGCGCGTCGATGTCGACAAGGCCAAGGAGAAGGTGAGGCAGGACGAGGCCCGGGAGAAGGAGGAACAGGAGCGACGACAAAAGCAACAACAACAGGAAGAGGAAGAGCACTTGCGCGAAGAGGAGGAGCGAAGGCGGCAGCAGGCCGAGGCCGAGGCTGAGGCTGAGGCTGAGGCGCGGCAGCTCCGCGCGATCGTGCGCTTCCAAGCATTTTTCCGAGGCCACCAGGCCCGCAAGCTCTTCCGTGTACAGAGTACGGCCGCCTCCACGCCTTTCTTTGTTGGTGTTGTATTTATTTAATTATATATTATTTTTCATCCGCCCTTCTTTGTTAAGGTTTCATTTTATTCACTTTTAAACATTTTGAAATAATAATGAACGAAATGATTTGGCGCAGTGCGCAAGGCGATGCGACGAGAGAGCGTGGCGCGAGAGATCTACCGCACGGAACACGCCTACGTCTACAACCTGCGCCTGCTCGTCCATGTCTTCCTCTCCACTCTTGACGCCACTCAGTCCTGGTTCGTTCCTGCTTTGGTTTTATTGGATTTTGTTTGTTGGCCTAACGCAAGGCGCGTTGCCAGGCACGTGCGGGGAGGCCCAGCAGCGGAACTCGAGAAGATGAAGATCCTCTCGCGCCAGATCGCCCCCATCCTCGGTATGTGTCTGCTGATCCTGCCTCTTTGTTGTCCTGGTTGGACTGTGGGAACTGATCGTTATCATCACCACCATCATCATCGGTCTACATGCAGGGTTCAACAAGAAGCTGATCACAGAGTACCTGGAGCCACGCATGCAGAACTGGAGCTTCCACTCCAAACTCGTACGCGAATTCTTCAAATATTTTTGTTGAGGATTATTGAAAAGAAATTGATGGACAAATGGTGGTGTTAAAATGTGGTCACACAGGGCGACATCTTCGTGCAAATCTCGGCCTACCTGAAGCTGTACTGCGACTATGTAAATAACTATGGCTTCGCCCTCCAGGAACTCCTCGAAGCCAAGAAGAAGTCTTCCCCCCTCGCCGACTTCCTACGCGTACGTTTTCATTTTGTTCCTTTTTTAATTATTATTATAATTGTTGATAAATAGAAAACGCTGACATTCTTGGAAATCCACAGGCGCAGCAGGAGATCCCGCGCGCGTTTGCGATCCCAGACGGAGAGAACGTGAACAGCCCCTACACCAAGACCGTCGAGTTCAAGCGCACCGTGCAGGGCCGCGTGGGCGACATCGCCGACTACCTCATCCAGCCCATCCAGCGCATCCCGCGCTACCAGCTGCTCCTGACCGAGCTCCTCCGCTACACGGACGCCACCCACGCCGACTACGAGGAGCTGCGGAAGGCCCTCGAGGAGATCAAGGCCGTGACCGAGTTCATCGAGGCGCAGACCAACAAGGCCCAGAACCTGGGCAAGCTGGCCTCCTTCCAGTCCCGCCTCATCCCCGCCAACCACATCGTACGTCACATTTTTTCTTTTTCCTATTTTATTTTATTTTATTTTATTTTGAAATCATTTCAGCATACTTACGAAACATTTGAAACGAAAACGAAACGGAAAACAGAAATTGGTGCAGCCGCACCGAAAGTATGTGAAGGAGGGCCGCGTCTACGTGCGGAAGGCCAAGAAGAAGGAGAAGCAGGAGCGCGTACGTCGTGTGCCTTTGTTCATCCCCCCCCCCATTTCTCCTCAGCAATGGCTCACTCACAACATGTTGGTGTTCCCCCAATCGAATGTCGCAGTTCCTGATCCTCTTCACCGACCTGCTGCTCGAGGCCAAGCCCAAGCTCAGCAAGACCAAGGCACGCCCTCATGATGGCCCTTCCCATAACGTCCTCATCGTCGATGTTGGCGGCTAAATAGCTGACATTCCATTTGTGTCGACACTCGGCAGTCGCTCGATGAGTGCCCGCTCAAGGTGGAGCAGGTGCTCGACCTGACCGCCATCTCTGCCATCTCCCGCGTCAGCGTCGGTACTGTTCTTGTTCCTTTTTTTAAAAAAAAATATCAATTTATTTCATTATTCCAATTCACGCCACGTCACGCTGACTCGGCATACACGTCACAGGGAACGACGACCACGGGTTCTTGATCGTGAAGGAGGACAAGCGGCTGAAGGAGATCCTGCTCGAGGTCTGCTGCGCGACCAAGATGGAGCGCTACGACTGGGTGACGTCCATCCACAAGGCCAAGCGCGACGTCACCGTCCAGCAGCTCCAGCGCGCCGAGCTCCTCAGCAAGGCCGCCTCCAACGAGCGCATCCCCGGCGTCATGACCTACTCTGAGGGTCCGCTCCTTCTTCACCGCACGACACACGCGCGCACACTCACACGCACACGCGCGCACGCGCACACACACGCGCGCAGGACACCCGCAAAGCAAGCCGGGGCTGCCCAAGAGCTGGAGCGGCGGCGGAGACGAGTCGCCGCGCGGCGGGTCGGCGATCCCGGGCTCCAAGTGGGCCGTGGCCAGCTACGCGAGCGTCGGACGGAGCCACGGCGGCAAGATCCTCAGCAGCGGCGGCCTCGCGAGCAGCATCAACAGCAGCAGCAAGGAGGAGGAGAAGCTCCAGCGCAAGCGCGAGAAGGAGGAGCGCAAGAGCGCCAAGAAGCTGGCGGCGTCGCAGCCGGAAAAAGCCCGGAGCGACCTCGGCGCCAGTGTCGACAGCCCCGCGGGCGGCGCCAATGGCGATGCCTCCGAGGCCGGCCCGACGCGCCGGGGCCACGCACGCAACAAGAGCTGGACGCTGTCCTTCAAGGATGTCGGCCGGCGCAAGGACAAGCTCGACCGGAGCAGCGGCAAGGACTCGACCTTTGACGGCAGCACCAGCGGCGCGTCGTCGCCCCGCGGCTACGAACCGATGCCGTCGCCGCCTTCGTCGGGCGGCGCCAGCGCCACCGGCGGCAATGAAGAGTTGGTCGCCGCGGCCGCGGCCGCCGTCGAGTCCTCGCCCCGGCGGCCGCCGATCCCGTTCATGTCGCCGAGCCAGCCGGCGCCCATGTTCCCGCAGGTGGCCCTCAAGTCGGCCTCGGCGCTCAACAGCAGCGGCAGCGGCAGTGCGCGGTTGCCCTCGCCGCGCTCGTTCGGCACGTCATCGTCGACGTCGTCGTCGGCCTCGGCGTCGCCCGCCTCGTCGCCGCGCACGTCGTCGGCCTCAGCCTCGGCGTCATCCTCAGCGGCCTCGCCGCGGTCGCCCACGCCGCTCTCGCCCACGGCTGCGGCCGCCGCTGCCGCGGCCGCCGCCACATCGCCGGCGAGTACCAGCAAAGTGCCGTCGCCGCGGTCGCGCGGGTTCACCTACGGGCTCCCGGCCGAGCAGCAGCTGGCCGACTTCCACAGCAACAACCACCAACAACATCACCATCATCATCCCCCGCACCACATCATCCCGGCCTCGCCCGGCAGCGGCAAGTCGGTGTCGACCATCGTGCCGTCGCCGTCGAGCGGCGGCGCTGGCCTCCCGGTCATGACGCGCGCGACGTCGCTGACGTCGGTCATGGGCGCGGCGTCGTCGATGCCGTCGACGCCGTCCCCGCTGGCCTCGTCGTCGATGCCGCTTCTGCCCGTGTCCGAGGCTGGCGTCGGCGCTGCGACGGCACGCCGGGCGCCGCCGCCGGTGCCGCCCAAGGCCGCCAAGCCCGCAACGCTGCTGGGCAGCGGCGGCAGCTTCGGGAAGACCGGGTAGGCAAGACATGTTCACCGGTCATCACTATTAAAACACAGATATTTTATTTAAAAAAAGATGTCCGATCTGGGATATCAACGTTGCGGGCAGGCCCAGCTTGACAAACCAGCTGGGCCGCAAGAGGCTTAAGATTCTGTTTGTTCAAAAGTTTTTTCCCCGCCCAGGCGGGTCCTTCCTCGGCCAAAACCGCAAAGCACACGCCCCATAGTCCAAGCAGCAGCCTGTCGGGCTTTAAGAATGAACATGTCCCCGATGAGGCCCCGGATGAAACCAGTCTTTAAAAAGATAAAAATGGCGGTGAAGGGCCACCTGGTTGAATGTTGGCGGTTTAGCTGCCGAGCGGGATCTTGAGATATATCCGCCCGAACCACGAAAGTGCCCAAGGATGCCGCCGAAAAATCTTGGCGTGATGGCCTCTCGGTGCCCATTGGCCAATAAACCCTTCCTATCCCTGTTCAATACTCCGACGACTACAAGATAAAAGGGACTTGAGGCCAGATCGGGCATTGTTGTTTGCACATACACTCAGAAGCTCTCACGAAGCGTCAACTTTCCCCCCTCATGAAGCTCATCTCCCTCCACAAGTCTTCCTCCTCAACTCCTGCCACTTCGTCCGGCTCGTTACGGCGACTCTTCGCACGCCTGACTTCACTCTCTACTCGCGACAAGACGCCTGACTCCGACTTTGTCGTCACAACAGCTTCACGCCCGGAGGAAGCGCGCCAAGTCCCTCGCTCTGCCGGCCCGGTCCGGATACCCAGGTGCAATGCAAGCAGCCCAAGATCTTCGACCGAGCTGGAGCTGTGGGAGCTCGAGGACTCCTACAGCTCGTTTCGCGAGGAAGAGGACATGGACGACTTGCCGGTCCTCTCTCCTTACCCTCGAGCCTTGGCCGACAGTGCACCGGCTGAAGTGCGCTACTCGCGGGGCCATGCGCAGATGGTCGCCCTTCAAGACTTCTTGTCCGACCTCCACAACATCAACCCACCCCAACACGGAAACAACAACGACCAGCGGCCCAACCTCCACCTTCTGGGCTCACGATAGAGGCGGACTTCAGACCGCACTTGTTACTCTTTCTGTCTCTTCCTTTCTTTTGACCACGACGGCGTGCATTGCAGAAGCTGCACTCACGTGATATTATTAAAGCCCATTTCTCCTTCTTGTATATAAACCATGAACAGCCGGCCGAAGAGGTGCCGTTTCTGAACAGCCTAATGATCATTCTACTGGGTACATCTTTTTCGTGTTATGGGGTCGTCATCACTGAGAGACCCGGGATGGCCTCCTGCGCACGATATGGAAGGAAAGACAAATTACCGGACAACGGTAGCGGGTGCACTCAGAGCCTATTCAAATAAGAGACATTTGCAGAGCATGAACGAATCGGGGCTTGCTCTGTTCGTTGTGTGCCCCAATCCAGATTCTTTGTCTTTCATGTCCACCGAGAACTTAATAGCAAAACCGATGGACGATGCTGGGGCCTTCTTCGTCATACATCTGGCGGCTGATGCAGCGGCCTGCACCTGTTTGACCAGCAAGAGGGCTTCAGCCCTTCGGTCACAGAGAAACCAAACGCTTGTCCAAGGACAAGAAAAAAAAAGTCGTACTGCTGGAGAGGGACCCTACGATCGAGCCCCCCAGCCACGAGCTCTCTCGGGGCTGTTGCAGCTGCAACACGCGACACGGGTGCTCCCCTGCTTGCCAATAATAAGCAATAAATAAATAAATAGATAAAAGGGAAAAAAATCAAAAAGCTTATCAGTGGAGGCGCACCGCCGAGTGAGCCAAAGTGGTGCGTGAAGGACAACATCTCCTGCGCGCGCGTTCAAGTCGTAGGTTGGCCTCATGCTGGAAATGGTGCCCAAGCCAAGAAGAGAGGAGGAAAGTGGCGCACATGCTGGATGCGGGGGCCGAGGTTCGGGATGAGAGCGCCTCCGCCCGAGAAGCAGATCCCCTTCCACATCTCGCAGCCTTTACGTCTCTCCACCACGTTAATTTGATTTATATATCTATATTTAAATTTATATTTATATTTATATATAATCAACGAACCGTAGGCGCGGTTGTCCTGGTAGGACAGCAGGGACCAGTTCATGAGCGGCTCGTACAGCACGTCCTGCAGGTTGGTGGCGACCCAGGCCGGCTTGCGCGCATAGCTGTAGCCCCACCCGGCTTGGCTCCAGTCAAACAGCGCGTCGATGGCCTTGTACCTGCCCCCCCCCCCGAGAAGAGGCTCCGCGCAGTCAGCACGAGGCGGCGGGCAATGCCAATTGGCCGGCTCGAGCCGCGCGGAGCGCACCGCTGCTCGCCCACAAAGATGGAGGAGCCGTCCGGCAGGCGGTGGATGGCGGTGGCCGCCTCCGGCCCGGCGCTGAGCTCGGCCACGCGCTCGAGCAGCTCTTGCGGCAGGCGCCCCAGGAAGCTGGCCCCGGACCCGGCGCCGCGGGCCTGCGCCTGGAGCGCCTCGGCCCGGCGCCGGAGGGCTTCGAACTCGGCCTGCGCGTCGGCCGAGTTGAGAGGCGCCGAGACGACGGCGTGGAACTTGGCGCGGAGGTCCGGCAGCCACGACGGGTCGAGCGTCTGCTGGGCGTTCGGGCTGACCAATGGCAAGACGTTGTGAATGTTGCATAGCACGGTAAGGGGTGTTACATGGGAAAGACGGACAAAGAACACACGAACCCGAAGAGGAGGTCGAGGAAGTGGCGGAAGAGGTGCTCGCAGCCGATGTCCACGACATGGGTGGCCCACGGCACGGCATGGCCGGACACGACCGGCTCCAGCCACGACATCTCGTGCCCCATGTGCAGCGCCATGCCTGCCAAAACACGCACATTACATCTTCAGCTTTTTTCTTTTTTTAAAAAAAACATAATTTTTAAAAAAGTAAATTAAAATTAAAAAAGTGGCAACGAACCGGTGGTGCGACCGGTGGAGAAGACGGACATGACGCCGCGGTCCTCCAGGAGCATGCACGGGGACCAGAGATCTTCAAACACGTGCATCACCATCTTCTCGCGATGCTCGCGTGGCACCGCGGGTCGCTCGGTGATCAGGATCGGGCTCCCTGCCCGCGCACACCATCGTGCGTAAGCTCGAGGGAAGCAGAGAGAGAAAGAGAGATGACGACATTGGAGGGCCGCACACACACCTTCAAGATCGAATTTGAGGTGCTGGGCCGAGCGCCTCATGAGGCTCACGAAGCGGTCCCAGTTCTGGACGAGACCCTTCTCCACGAGCGGCTTAGCGCTGGCGTCGTCCTCGGCAGGCAGCAGCTCGACAGGTGCGTCTGGCTCCCCTTCGCGCCAGCCCGACCTGGCACGTAACACCCACGCCTCCGGCGGTTCAGCATCACCGTCGTCTTCAGACCAGATAGCCACCTCTCAGAGGGGGCCGCACTGTGTCGGTAGCAGGCGAGCTGCGAGGCGAAACGCATCGTCGCCAGCCCAGCCCATGCGCACGCAGGAGGAACCCACGTCCACCACAAGGCAATCCACGTCACCAAACATGGGCTCTCAGCACTTCAACTTGGGTTTGGTTCGTTGTAATGAAGGCAAGAAAGTTGTAAAAAAGAAAATCAGAACATTTATGACGTCACGAGCTACCTTAACGAGGAACCGATCAATTCCACGTGTTGTGCCTCCCTGATGGAGACCAGTTTTCGGCTGTCGTCCATTCGAGTTTGCCGGCCGCGCAGTTCATGGCTGGCACACCTGGCCAAGTTCGCTCAGACCTCAATTTAAATCCACACAGTCAGCAAAGCAACCACTATCCCCACACAAGAACACAACAGCCTCCCTACACACCACCACCATCATGGCGATGAACTTGGCGTCACACTTGGCAGAGAAGATCATGGGCGACGTGCCCACCGCCACCACGCAGGCCAGAACCGTCGCGCCCACCGGCGAGAAGATGAAGGCGCTCGTGTGGCACGGCAAGCACGACGTGCGCGTCGAGCTGGTGGACAAGCCCCAGATCGTCGAGCCCAAGGACGTGGTCCTCGCGGTATGCACTCCCCACCACTCTGGCCTGTGGTGAGCTCAGAACAGCTTTGTCTTGACCATAAAACTGGCCAATGGCATAATGAAAGTGCTAACACCAACGGAAAATTGTTGACAGATCACCGGCACGACGGTCTGCGGGTCTGACCTTCACCTCTACAATGCCGAGATCCTCCAGATGAAGGAGGGCGACATCCTCGGCCACGAGTTCTGCGGCGTCGTCGAGAGCGTCGGGTCCGAGGTGAAGAAGTTCAAGGTGGGCCAGCGCGTCGTGGCGTCCTTCCAGATCGCCTGTGGCGAGTGCGAGTACTGCCAACGCGGCCTGTCGTCCATGTGCGACAACACGAACAAGTCGTCGGTGATGAACGCCATGTACGGCCACCGCTTCGCGGGCCTGTTTGGCTACTCCCACTTTGCTGGCGGCTTCGCGGGCGGCCAGGCCGAGTACGTCCGGGTGCCGTTCGCCGACACCAACCTCTTGCCCATCCCCGACGGCGTGCCCGACGAGCGCGCGCTCTACCTGAGCGACATCGTCTCGACGAGCTACCACGCCTGCAAGCGCGCCCACATCAAGGAGGGCGACACCGTGGGCATCTGGGGCCTCGGGCCCATCGGCCTCCACTGCGCCCAGTGGTGCAGGCTCATGGGCGCCGGCCGCATCATCGGCATTGATAACGTGCCCGAGCGCCTCGCCATGGCCCAGAAGCGCTTCGGCGTGGAGCCCCTCAACTTTGACGACGAGGCCACGAGCGACGTCGTCGCCGCCATCGAGAAGATGGCGCCCGGCGGTCTCGACCGCTCCATCGACTGCGCCGCGTTCCGCTATGCCAAGGGCATGCTCCACAAGGTCGAGCGCGCCCTCAACCTCGAGACCGACACCAGCGAGATCGTCAACGAGCAGATCAAGTGCGTCAAGAAGGTAAGGATGACTTGAGCTCTAATGGTGATGATGATGGTGATGGTGATGAAGATGAAGATGAAGAAGAAGAAGATTATGCTGACTGTGGGCATTGCGTGGTGTAGTTCGGCCGCATCGTGCTTATCGCCGACTACGCCGGGTTCACGAACCACTTCGCCATCGGCGCGGTGATGGAGAAGGGGATCGCCCTGATCGGCGGCGGCCAGGCGCCCGTGCAGAAGTACTGGGAGATGCTCATGCGCGACTACATCGTCACGAACAAGTTCGACCCGACCGTCATCCTCTCGCACCGGTTCGCCATCGACGAGTTCGCCGACATCTACCAGGCCTTCAACGAGAAGAAGGCTGGCATCCTCAAGGTCTTCGTCGAGACCAAGCACAGCTTCGCGCCAGCCCCGGGCACGCCGGCCCTCACCACCGTCAACAAGGCCGTCAGCGAGGCCTCTCATTGAGAGCCGCCCTCTCTCCCCTTTTCATCTGTCGCGCAAAGAAAAAGAAGAAGATCTGCTTCGTCTACATGAACACACACGAGCTTCATTGTCCTGTTATTGCGCAAGGTAGTGAGACGCATACTACGGGTCTTGGCAACCCTGCGTTGGTGCTGGCAACTGTTCCTGCTACACGCGGACCACATTAGCGTGCAGGGTCTTGCGGCGGTAGGTCGTGGCAGAGAGCGTACTGTGGGAGGTGCGGGCAAAGCGACGCCAGACTGGGCGGCAAGGGTGTGCATGGTGCCCTCCAGATCGTCAAGGCGCTTGTCCATCTCGTCGATCTTGCTCAAAATGGTATTGGACATCTGCTCGAACCTTCCTTGCTGTCGCAGCGACTAAGGTCAGTCCAAGCAAACATACCTCACGATATTCTTGCAACTTCGCACCATCTGCTGCAACAAGGTAGAAACCTGCGCGGTCGTTTGTCAGTGGGTTACTGACGCCCAAACGAATGCTTATTGGCACAGCGGCGCCATGAAGCGAACCATGATGGCAAAATCCTGAGAGACTTTGTCGTTGACCGCCTGTGTGGTCGAGGCGTCCTGCCCTCCTCCTGGCTGCTGCCCATTGTCGCTCATCTTGCTCTACTTGAAAAGGAGGAATTAACCGGACAATAAGTCTTGCACTTCGCAGCAACAACGGCCACAGGAAACAAATCGATTTGAAAAATCACTCCCCTCCGCTGCCAGGCAAGGCTTTCAACTTGCCCTGCCGCCTAGCGCCTCGCGGCAGCGCCAATAACAGCTCCCCAATCAACGCCTACATCGCATCCGACATCCCGCCATAGTACCACATTTATTTTTTTTTAAAACGAAAATGTTCAGCCTTGAAGATGAGGCCAAGGCACAGCAAGAGCTGCAGGAAGAGCTGGCCAAATACTCGCGACCGGGAATCATCAGCTTCCTCGAGCAAGAATGGCTCACATTCCAGGAGGAAAAGGACAAATGGGAGAATGAACGCACTCAGCTGTTAAAACACATCGACAAGCTTGAGAAGGAGCGCAAAACATTTGCTGGGTTGAAGAATGACCTTCTCAAACGAATTCGAATGCTGGAGTACGCGCTTCTCCAAGAACGGTACGAAGCTCCCACTGAGGCCTCGCATTCATTTTCTTTTATTTTGCAGCTTCATGAATCATGGGCGTAGCATTAAACCGCTCACTATGCTGCGGGGGGGGGGGCACAATAACGAAACAAAGAGCGAAGACGGATCCAAAGGCGGCCGCCCGTAAGCTTCCTCCGCTTGCCGACGATACCACCAAAGAATCTCTCAAAACGCGTACCGCTTCCTCCCATCTTTCTTTTCCGAGTGTGGCGGCGGCTCACGCGCGTTCCCATTCTCCCTACTAGCAATACCGCGACCACAGGCTACGACCAAGTCGACCGACATCCTACAGAAGTACCTCAAGGACTTTGCCGAACGCTCCGAATCCCTCCTCCTCTCTTTCAACAGGTCCGTCGTCCCCTTCACCCTCCTTCGTCGTCGACTTTGCCTGCCTTTTGCAGTCGCTACTACTCGCGTGTAGACCTTTCTGTGCTGTTTATTCGTTGCAAATTGTTTATTTTATTTATTGTTCTGCCACTTCTTGTTCTACGTTTACTTTCTTCTCTTCTTGACCAACTGTGAGATGGTGGTGACGGTGGGGCGGTGGCGGTCTTGTCTTGGGTCTTGTAATTAACGCGCGCTTAGCTATGCCTCCTCCTCGCACTCGGCCACGCCTTCCTACGACCCTGGCAGCCGCTCCCAGCCGTCGTCCGTCTCCTCAGCGGCCAGCGCCCTGGCCAGCGGCCTGCCCCTCAGCTTCAGCGCCCTCAGTACGCAGCCTCCTCTTCTCTTTTCCCGAAAGGCCCCCCAGCTTGTCTGTCATCGGTATTGGCTCGAGGCTAAGACGGGTCGTACATCACAGAGGGCGCTTCGGACATGAACGCGTCCTTCATGCCTCCGCAGGCCAACGGTGGCAGCAGCAACAGAAGCAGCAGCAGCAAAGCACAAGAGAAGGAAACACAGCAGAGCCACGACGAAACTGGCGGTGAGAGCGACGACTACGAGAAGCCGGCCTACCCCACCATCGAGAAACGCCAGTCGGCTGTCTACACCGACGAACAGATGTACCGCCTTCCTTCCTTCTTCCTTGCGGCACGTGTTGCTCTTTGTCGCGAGTGTAGAGACTCACGCGCACGGGCGGCCTCTACAGGCAGGCGTTCCTGACAAACAGCAAAGGCAACAGCAGCACCACGTCCAGCGGTGCCGCGGGAGCGTCGTCGGACAAGGGCGCGGCCACGCCTGCCCTGAGCTACTCGGACCGGATGCGGCTGGAGATGGAGCGCGAGCGTACGGGCGCCGTGACTTCTTCTTCGTCGTCGTCATCGTCGTCCGCGATGGGGGCGTCGATGATGGGCGACGGCACGCCGGTGATGTCCCTTACGTCGTCCACCGTTGCCGGCCAGGCCAAGGCCGCCGCGGCCGCAGCCGCCAAGCAGAGCCGCACGCGCGAGTCGCTCGGTGGCCTCGAGAACCTCGACAAGATCCTCGAGACCGAAGTCTCCACCGACCTCTCCTCCTCCTTCGTACTCGCTCCCCTTCTTCTTGTTCTTCTTCATGACCGTTGTTATTAACGCGCGGCGATGGCTGATTGGTTGATGGGGAGGACAGAGCTCGACTGCGGCGTCGACGAACGTGCGGGGCGGGAAGATGTGGCAGCCGCAGTTCACACTGCGGCACCACCTGGACGTCGTGCGGTCGGTGGCCTTCCACGACGACGAGCCGATGCTCATCTCCGCCGGCGACGACTGCACGGTCAAGGTCTGGAACTGGCGCACCGCCGGCACCGTCGGCTTTGGCAAGTATGTCGACTCGTCGTCGCCGCCGCGTTGTTGTGTCTCTTCGTTCTTCTTCGTTCTTTCTTCTACAGGCTTTAAATTCTTAACATTTTTTTGGTTGGATGACGCACACAGGCTCATCTCGAGTGACGTGGAGCCGATCCACACGCTGCTGGGCCACACGGCCCCGATCTACTCAGTGGCCTTATCCTCGGCGAAGGTCGGCCTTCTCCACTTTTTCTTCGCATTATACGATGACGTGTCGGGCGCTCATTGGTGGTGGATGCACCTGTGCAGGACCGGATCTTCTCGGCTGGCGCGGACGGGAACCTGCGCGTGTGGGAGCTGCCGGACATGGCGCTGACCGACCCCTACGCCGAGCGAGGGAAGGCCATCAACTTTGAGGTGGCCGTGCTCAAGGGCCACAACGACGCCATCTGGGACGTGGCGCTCCACCCGAGCCTCTCGCTCGTGCTCACCGCCTCGGCCGACGACACCATCAAGCTCTGGGACTATGGCGCCGATGGTGCGATGTGGCCCCGTTCTGATGAACATCTATTACGCTGTTGTTGGCCCATTTTGCTGACGTCATCGATGTGTCGACACAGCGGGCAACGAGCTGAAGCTGACGGTGCCCTATTTTGTGGAGGACAAGAGCGTGGCGCCCACCTCCCTCTGCTTCCTGCCCCACGACCCGCAGGTCAGCCCTTCTCTCTCTCTCTCT
>NAVB01000333.1:0-54302 GCA_002179805.1 Acanthamoeba lenticulata | reverse complement strand
ATCAATCAAATAACAAATCCGCTGTGGTGTAGTCGGTAACATTTATGGTTCTCACCCATGCGCCCCGGGTTCGATTCCCGGCAGCGGAAAATTCTTTTGCCCTTTTCGTTTTGCTTCCAAGCAAGGTCACTGGCTCGCCTGAGCCTCAGTACTGGCCGCATTTTTAACTTTTCATGCAAGCAGCTGTGTGGGTGTTGCTGCTCTTGGTTGTGGTCACTCCTTTGGCCGAGACTTCGCGCTATTGTTCGTACCACCCAGAAGCACCCGAATGTGTGGAATATCTTCGCCTCCGGCCACATTACAAACATCTGCGCCGACAGGAGGTGGAACCACCCCCTCATGACGAACAGCAGCACGCCGATGTGGCAGTTTATACTGGTGTCTCAGACTTGGGTGCTGCCGAGGCGACAGACTCGTCCTCTAACGACAGCAGCACAGCTCATCTTCCGCCACAACATGACCCCCCAAAACAAGAGCACGGAGGCCACGACTCCAGCTCTCCTCATGTAAGCACACCTTCTGCAGCAATGCCCCACGAC
Source organism: Acanthamoeba lenticulata (assembly GCA_002179805.1). NCBI lineage: Eukaryota > Discosea > Longamoebia > Acanthamoebidae > Acanthamoeba > Acanthamoeba lenticulata. The sequence goes on along the minus strand of NAVB01000333.1, from coordinate 53,763 downwards.
GAGGCCTCGTCGTCTCTTCCATCGAACGACGCCACAGCAGACGCCGACAACGTGGCACCTCCTGCTCCTGGGTGGCGCCACCTGCTCCGAAGCCCCCCAGTCACGAAGCTACTTGAGGCTTTTGGCACAGGTACTTCTCATCCTCCAACGTGCTGTGACGTCGGTAGTTCTCTACTCGCTTGTCATCAATCAATTTACACAAATCAATGCTTCTACTACTTGGGCCAGCTCTCGGCGCGTTCGTGGCCTTTGCCGCCCTCGGCTGCTGGTGGGCTCAACGTCTGGCGCATCAAATCGAGGCCGCATCTACTCTCGCCCAGGCGGACGACGCCGACGCGACCAACCTCGACCCCGCCGTGGCCGCGCTCAAGGCCCTCCAGGCCCAAGTCGTCTCCTCGTTCAACGTGGGCGCCCTGGCCGCGTCCGCCGTCGACGCCACGCTCGGCTGGTCGCTCGTGGCCGACCTCAGGCGCGACCTCGGCGCCCGCCTGGCCGACCTCGCCCGCCGTCGGCGCCGCGCGCTGGCCGCCCAAGAGGACGACCTCGCCCAGGACGTGGCCGCGGTCCAGCGACGACGCGACTTTGCCGCCCGCTGGCGGCGCCAACACGCCAAGTCGCTGTCGATGGCCGAGCTCGAGGCCCTCCTGGCCGAAGCCCGCGACGTGGTACGTTCCCCTGTGTGTGCTGACGTCAGCGAGGGTATGCGGCTTGCTGACGTCAGCCTGTCTTGTCTGGAATGCCAGGAATCCGAGTTTGAGGGGATCATCCGCGAGTGGATTGACCTTCAGCGCAGAGTCGAGCGCGAGAGCGCCACCCTCCGGCTGACGTCATCATCATCATCATCGTCATCATCACCCAACGACGATCCGACTGGTGGCGATGAAGTTGATCTTGAAGGCACGACGTCGGTGGTCTTGGCGTCATCCTCATCGTCATCATCGTCCTTGTCGGGGTCGCGGCTCACCGAGTCGGCCGAGCTGCGGCTGTTTCGTGCCGTCACCACCGACCTCGACTTTGGCCTCTCGGAAGGCCGCGAAAACGAAAACGAAAACGAAAGCGAAGAAGACGTCGTGGCGGTGCCGCGAGGCGAGCGTAACGCCGCCAAGCGGCGATCGGGCCACGCGGAGCCTCTCGGCGCCCACTTGTTTGACGACTACGGTAACCCCCCCCCCCCGCGTCTCGTGTTGTGTTGTCTCCTCTCTTACCTCTGCGCGCGTGTCGTGTCGTGCGGTCTTGGGGCACACGCGCACGCGCACGCGAACAGACGCGTCGTCCTCGACTTCGCCGTCGTCGTCGATCGCGCGGGAGCTCGCACGGCAGACGCAGAGCCAAAGCGTCCTGCGCGTGATGGAGCTCCGCCTGAGACACGAGCTCCTGGCCCTCGCCCGTGAGGACATGTGGCGCAAGCAGGAGGCGCAGCTCGAGGCCCGCCAGGCCCGCGAGGACGACCTCGAGGCCCGCCGCGTTCAGTCCCTGCGCGAGCTCGAGGCCCGCCGGGCGGCGCTCGGCGTCGAACGCGCGCGACTCCGCCTTCAGCGCCACCAAGCCCGTGCGTTCCCCCTCTTTCCTCAACCGCACACACGCGCGCGTGTCGTGTCGTGTCCTCACGCGCGTGTGTGTGCATATGCGTGGGCAGGACGGGCGCTGGACGAGGCCGAGGCGCGGGCGGCGTGGAGCGGGCTACGGACGCGGATGGCCCTGCACGCGGGCGTCTACGCCGCGGTGGCGCTGTACCACATGTGGCACGGCCTGCTCGAGTCCTGGCGCGCTCGACTCGACCTCAGCTCTCTCTGCAGCCCCGCTGTACGCTTCATCATCCTCATCGTCCTCGTCGTCATCATAATCATCCGTGGAATGATCGTCACGCGCGTGCTTGTCGTGCGGGACGTTCTTCAGATTCCGTACTTTATGCGCTCGGTGTGTCTGCCTGACCTGACGGCGTGGCTCCCGCTGCACGTGCTGCTGCCGCTGGCGCTGAGCCTCATGGCCGTCGGGCTCCAGTGTGGCGGCTTCTTCATCCAGCTGTCGTGCCTCGGCGGCCTCGGCGTCTTCCTCGCCGTCGTCTTGTACGTCCGCGCGTGTGCGTGTGTGCGTGTGTTTGTGCGCGTGTGCGGTGGATGACACACACGCGTGCACGTGCAGGAGTCAAGTGCCGTCGTCCGCCGACTTTATCGGACTGGCGGTGGTGCTCGTTGCCCAGCTCGTGCTCTTTGGCGCGCGGCGCGTCCTCGCGCGCGTCTTCCCGCCGTCGATGGACGACGACGATGAAGGCGAGGAGGACGACGATGGTGGACGACGCGCGCGGGCGAGGCGGACGAGAAGGACGGTGGCGCGGGCCATCGGCGCGGGGCTGACGGCTGCGGAGGCGCTGATGCTGGTGGCCAACGTGGGCCTCGCGCTGGCCATCTTTGCGCGCCGCCGTAAGGGCACCAGCCACGACTCGCTGGCCGACTGCTTCGCCACGCCCAGCGACGTTGGCGACTGCTTTAATTTTCAGGATTATTAAAAAGCAAAAGAAAAATGAAACAATAGATTATATATCATTTGTTTTTTTGTTTTTTTATTGAATTAAAAAAGATTGTATGTTTTGTTAAAAAAAGAACACAGTGAATCCTCTGAGAATGGAAAGGAACACACAAAGCAGCGACGAGATGCTGGAGATGGTGGCGAGATCGAAAGCAAGGGTGGGTCCCTCGTGCCACCACTGCGTCACTGTCGACCCGGCCACCCACGCGACGGTGGCGAATTGCACCATCATGACAAATACGATCCAGAAGAGGATGAAGAGAGCCCGCTTCCAGGTTGGGCGTCCTCCACACCGGTACAAGCACCACGAATGGTACAGGTCTTCCAACTGGATCACGCCTGTTGAGCCATCAACTGTTGAGCTTGACATGGACCAGGATGGTGATGAAACAGGAGGAGCCATGCACCTGTTCTGCCGATGGCGTTTCCCTCATAGTCCAGACGGTTGGGTCGACGCCGTGGGACACCAGGAACTGGCACACGGCCAGGTTCCTCCGTGCCGGAGGCCATTCGGTCAGCAGAAAGTGATGCACTCCGGTCCTGGCGCGCGACAGGTCGAGCTTTCCCTCTGGTCGTTGTTGTGTTGTGTTGAGTTGTTTGGCTTCAACACCAACTTGAAGGTCTCTTCTACGCAATTCTTGTACCTTCCAAGGCGAGCTGCAGGAACTGAAACGACAAGTCTGTCGCGTAGCGCAACGACGTGTTGGCCCAGTCGGAGCTGGTGTCCAGCCGCCCGCCGCGGGCAAAGAGATAGCGCAGCACGTCCCGGTGGCGCCCATCCCACGCCTCTCTACAGGCGAGCGTGAGACTGGGCGCGGGTTGGCCCATGCGCTCGACCATCAACTTGACCACGTCCAGGTGGCCATAACCAGCGGCGGTCTCCAGGCATGGCTTCAGGTAGATGGAATTCACATACGGCAACGCGCACGCGACGATGCCCATTTGTCCAAGCTGGAGGTCCTCGATGAATAGAAAAATAATAAACAAAAAATAAAAATAAAAAGATTAAAAAATAAAAACAAAACTGCAACAAAAATACAACAAAATTGAAATCAAAAATGTAAATACCGCGCACGCAAGTTTGAGCAGCTCCTCCGTGCAATAGGCGGACGCGGTGAACATGGTCTCCAGCACTTGCAGCCGCCCAAGGCCAGCCGCCAGCACGGCCGGGGACATGGTTTCTACTCGCCCGCCAAGCCTGGGCGCCAGCGGCCTGCCTCCGCGCTCGATGCACTCCTGCGCGCGTGCAGAACTATTGCCAGGCATTCCTCTTTGCTCATGAGGCTGCGGGGGGGGGGTCGCTCACCTGCACGAGGCCGGGCCAGTCGGCCAGCGTGGCCAGGAGCATGGTTTTCCCCAACCCTGACCTCTTGGAGAGGCGCCGTTTCAGCAGCCCTTTGGCCGCCGTGCTTGGTCGGGGCGCTGGAAGAGCTTCGTCCTCGGCTTCGGCCGTGGCTTCTGCTTCGTCCTCCTTCTTGTCGGGACGCTTCAGGCGACGCATGAGCTGCTCGACCAGCGGCCTGCAGTCCAGCAGAATTGCTTGGTCAAACGCACGAGTCAGGGCTCTTGCTTCCTCTACATCCTTTTCATCCTCTTCCTCATTTTCATCTTCTTTCATGTCTTCCTCTTCCACATCTTGGCCTTTGTTGTGGCAAAGGTGGCGCAGAAGACGCAAAAGACAGCCGACTTGTGTGGCCTTGAGGCGGAAGGCCTCGCGCCAGGTCACAATGCTCTCGTCTTGGTTGTAGAAGACCCGCGCCAGCTCGTGCGAACGGGTCTTCACCCGCACTACACGCACGGTGCGCTCGAGCCGTTGATAGAACTTCTGGCTGTTGCGGTTGGGGGGCCACGACTCGGCAGGAAGGTCGAGTAGCAGCGATGTTGGGCGTTTGCAGGAAGGCCCAAACAGGGCTACGTGGAGGCGGCGCCAGAGGAGGTCGTCGTGCGTGACTCGATGCCACTGGCGGCAGACACGGCTCATGGAGGCCAACGCAGAGCCCCACCCAACTGCACCTCACCCCAGCCAGGGCATCAATGATTGATGAACTTTTGATTGATTTCCACCGAAATGCGGCGCAGTGCGGTACGGGCCGTACGGGTGTGAGGCGGGCCTACGACATGAAGTGCGACGCTCAGGAGAAGCTCGTCAGGCAGTACATCGCCCTCAAGCGCCATTTTGGTAATCAAAAAAAAACATTTATATGTATAGGTCAATGATAAAATATTAAAAGTATGCAAAAAATATTAAATACATGCAAAAAAAAAGATATTATGGGGATGAACCATAGGAGCTCTGCCAAAACTGGCTCTAAGGATTGGTGATTGTAAGTTGATAAACAAAAAAAATCCAAAAAATAAGAACAATTGGATTTCGTAATGAATAAGTTAATGTTGTATTTATGCCAACTTGCGCACAGGAAGAGCAAAAAGGTTTGAGCCCGCGGGGACTTGAACCCCGAATCTCTTGATCCGAAGTCAAGCGCCTTTCTATTAGGCCACGGACCCTATTTAATAAGATTGTAGATTTGTCTCCAGTCGACAATTTATCTGGTGTGGATTTTCGCAAGCACACAAATTCAGTCAGCGAATTGGCGGTCACAAAATGGTGCCCCCTTCCGCTTCAACTTTTCTCAACACAAACCTCTCACAGATGATGGCAGCAACCAGTGTTGACGTGACCGACAGTACAAGTAGAGTTGAACCTCGGCCTCCTCCTCAGGGAAGAGCACGGACACCGGCACCTCGGCTACGCAATGGCTTCGCTGCACTGGCTCGGGCGGGCGCTGACGACGAGGGAGTCGAAGAGGAAGCCTGCCAGGACGTCATACGTCTGCAGCCCCACGTCCTTCCCATACGGTTGTCGGTCGGTACAAGACTGAAGAAGAAGAAGAAGGAGAAGGGAAGGAAGAGCAGATTGGAAAACAAAAAGGACCAAGGGAGACGAGATGAAACAGAAGTCGAGGCCAAAGTCCAGCACGAACTTCCTGAGGTGGATGACTTTGTGTGGTACTACATATTCCAACAAGTGGGCAACGCTGCACATCTTGCCCAGCTACGACTGGTACGCAAGGGGATCTCCACCTGGACCTCAAACCAGCGCATCATTACTATCTTCTTGGCCAGGTGTGCCAGAGATGGCGAGCTGTGATCGACGCCGAGGGACGGCTGTGGCGCGTGCTGGTCGAACGAGACTTTGGCTGGAAGCAAAGTGAGACCCGCACAGGCAAGGGTGCCAAGCGTCGCCAAACACGGCTCATCGACTACCAAGTCCTTTATCGCAATCTGGTCATCTCCGCCAAGGCACGCGCACACAGTTGTAGACCAATGGTATCACAGTGGCGACTCATCCCTTTGAGTGTGTGCAGGGAGTGGCAAGAAGGGACAGAATAAGGGAAGAGGAACAGCGAAGGAATCAGGCCAAGCTCTCCAACTTCATTTGCCAAGTGCTGCCATACGTGTTGGAACTGGAGAAAAAGAGGGATGGAGAGGCAAGACTCAACCATTTGCAAATGCACATTCCAGCCTGGCTAGCCTGCACACATCCACATGCGTACGTTCTTGTGCAAGCCATTCAATCATTCATTGAGGGGTTGTGGCTGATGCAAAACAGATCAAAAGACAGAAGAGGATACAACTTGGAGTGCAAGGACTGCAAGCTGGGGATGATGCCAAAGACCTACCAGCCAGATGAATACTGGGAAAAGAACTGGCCGAAGTTGCTGGACTATCGGCTGAGCCTGAAGAAGGCCCGTCAGTCAATGGCCCACCGATTCCAATGCTTGTATGTGGTCTATGACCGCGGCTAACGCTTTATCAAAACAATCAGTTTCATGTGCTCCGCATATGTAGCAAGAAACGTTTAGCCCAAGAGGGCATCCTAATGAATGAAGGCTGTACAAACAAAAAGAGACACACAAACGGCTGCAGCACTCTGCTGGACTTATGAGGCGGTGAGAGAAGCGGAAGAAGAGACGGAGGTGGAAGAAGGAGAGGCAAGAAAGCGCGAGTCGAGAATGGCCGTAACAATGCGCCTGATTTGCTCCACGTCGGCCACGAAGTTGAACACGCCCGGACCCGTGCGCTCATCAATGCCTGCCCCGGGATTCATGGGTTCGAACCCATCCCAAGTCGTGCTGTGAGCGCCCGAGTCCACACCAGTTGCGGAGGAGGAGGGAGACGTCTTCACCTTCGCGGGTGGAGTTGGCGACGCAGCCGTGGTAGGCGAGCCCCAAGCGGGCCGATGTGTAGAGGTTGAGGTGACGCGGAGTGATCAACTGATGACACACAAGAAACTTCATCAGTCAAGCACCAAAGAGCAGGCGAGGCGAACAGGCTTACCTCAATGACGTGAGCCCCAGGACGCACGGCGAAGAGGTTGATGAACCCTGCAAGAAGAAGAAGAAGAAGAAGAACGAAGCGGTCGGAAAAAGAGCGAAGAGACGCCGCTGAGAAAGGCGGAAGGGGGGGGGGGCACCTGCTCCATGAGGGCCAACGACGATGTCCGCGCGGCTGAACAACTGGAGACCCTCGATGGCGCCCATGGTCGCGTGGTGCTCGAGGTAGTTGATCTTGATGGCGGGCTGTGCTCCGACTCCGTTCTCGTCTTGCCACGCCCGAAGCTTCTCGGGGTAGTCGGCAAACAAGGCGAGCAGCGACTGCTTCACGTCATTGTAGTTGCTGATGACGCGACCCTTGTACGCGTTCTCCTTCCGCACGATAAAGAGAAGGTTCACCTCAAGCGGACTACTGTCTATCGTCGTAGGACCGTTGGCGAGCGAGACCAGTGCAGGACTCAAGTCCTTGGTCACCGACGGAGGGGCCAAGGCGCTCACCCGCTGGCCGGGAGGCACTTGCAAGGCGTCGAGCAGGTGCTCGGAGATGAGGTACGTCATGCCGAGCGAGGGCACGTCGTTGCGGTCGATGTACTGCGTGTAGTACACCACGTCCGCGTGCACCTTCACGTTCCAGAGGAGTCGCTCTCTGGCGATTGACATGCAAATGTGAGCATCCGCTTGTGCGTGCGAGCAAGAGCAGGTCAGAGAACAGCCGTACGAAGAGATGTTGAGGAACGAGTAGAGCAGGTCGATGAGGGGGTTGGGGTGGGCCCAGCCCAGGTGTACGTAGACGTCCGGGTTGGCCTGGAGGTAGGGCAACAGCGAGAAGATGCGGAAGTACTCGCTCGTCATCAGGTGCCAGAACATGCCCTGGTGGATGTGCGAGATGACGACCACCTCCTTGACCCTCTTCCATTCACCACCGGTCTTGGGGAGAGTCACATGAGAAACGGGAACGCCTCACCAAAGAAGAAAGAGCAAGAAGTGGAGGAGGAAGAGGTACCTGGTCTTGCTCAGAGGGGAACGCATGCTTACGAAACTCGGTGAGGTTGGAGGAGTCGGGCCACATAGGAATGAAGATGTCGTCAGAGAGGACTGAGCCAGCGGCGGTCACCCAACCATCGTAGACCACGCCGACCGATGGAGGTTGAACGTTGTTGCCCCGACGTAGCATGGCCACGTCAGAGTACTACAAGCAGAAGGGGTTTAGCACGACGTCAAGCGTCTAAGTCGATGCTCAAGAAGATGTACATCTTACCTCGTCTTGTTCAAAGGCCAGGATCAACGTTTTCAACACGTTCTTCTTCGTGCGGTAGAGCTCGAGGGCAGAGCCGAGCGACGGGTAGAAGCGAGGCGGTTGATAGAGGTGATGGTACCGGTCGAGCAGTGCAAAGGAGGTCAGTCCATCGCACTTGGGGTTGAAGGCCGAGCAGGGCAATAGCGTGGCCGATTTGGTTGCTGTGGCCGCACGCGGTTACGAAGGGGCACACTTCACTACACAAGCAATGAAAGTAGAACAAGAGCTTTACCTCCCCACAGCTGCTCGAGGTTGTAGTCCGAGTTGACCAACACCTGCAGAGCAGCGGCGAAGGGTTAAAGGCTGGAGAAGATGTGCGCTCGTTTCGTAGGACGAACAACGTACGGTGGGCACTTTCGATGGCCGGCGCCGTGTAGAGGGAGCCAGATCGTCGACCTCACGCTGGAGACGCAGAGTAAAAAAGGAGAGTGGGCGATCGTGAGGCGTCGTTCAAATAAAAGAAAATGAAAAGCGCTTCCACCACGCGTACGTGCAGAGGGGCTCTGGCGAGCACTTGCTGGCGCGTTTTGGTGAGGGGCGAAGAAGATGAGAGCAGCGCTGTAAAAGCAGTTGAGGGGGAGGGTGTGGCCAGCGTAGCGGTGGTTGAAGGAGCGGGTGTTGTAGGTGCGGAAAGAGCCTCTTCGCTCTTTGTCTCCTCTAAGACGGCGAGCGACGCTGGCAAGCTGTTGTTTTGATCTTCGAAGGACTTGAGCTGCAGTCGTACTACTGCTTTGTTCTGCCTAGGCTCGGAGCCTGAGCCTTCCAGAGAGACCCGCCAGCCGACAAAGATGAATATGAGAACGAAGGCTGCCGCCCCTTGCCACCACAGCCTCGCGAGCTTGGGCGCCATTGTGGAGTATCGACCACCTCTTCTGCTTGTGTAGAACGTAGCGACTGCTGTCTTTCTATCTTTTCCCGCCGCTGACTTGGGTGAACCTGCTGTTGCTGCGGCGTTAAACGGCGACGGAATGCGCGGCATCTGCCAATGCCCTCTCCCGTGACCCCCTAGCGACCTTCCAGCCGCAACCTCTGCTCCCTAGGGAAGCAGCCAAGTGCGTTCAGCTGGCAACAAGCACTGGTTTGAACTTCCACAGTATTTTCAACAAATCAAAGACAGCATTCAACACAGCGCGAACTGTACAACCCTTCAATGTTGAGGAAATGGTACCAATAGTAAACTGCCTTTACCACTTAAGGACTTCCCTTTTTTTTTTCCTTTTTATGGCTTTGAGGCCATCAGGTTCTTCTGACGGTTGGAAATCAACTGGTTCTCAGTCATCAGGTACCCGCTTTCTCCTTCAAAATTCGGCCCTAAGATTGCCTTTTTCAAGACCGCCCCGTAGGTTTATTCGTTTCACCTGTCCTCATTGGCATTTTCTGCTTCCCTCTCCTCCACACTCTTTACAGTGACCCGCGCACATAGACCTACTCGGTGGCCGCCCTTAAGGCTGCAATGTTGGCCCCTCGAGGGGCAGGGTACCTTCAGGCATGGTTGGGCCAAGTCGGTCGGACCACTATGGCTCCCTTCCGGTGGTACCACAGGCGACTCGCTGAGCACCCCCTGGTTGTCAAGTCCTTCACCTCTGGCATTATGCTGTCGATGGCCGACTCTCTCTCCCAGTGGTTCCGCAGTCCGCTCGTGAAGGAGCGGCCCACACCAACGGTCAGTGAGCGCAGCCCAGGCAAGGGGAACCTTCCCTGGTGGAACGCGCCACAATCCATGTGGATGGGTGTCTATGGCATCTTCTTCGTGGCCCCCTTCTGCCACGTCTGGTATCAAGTACACGGAGGGATCCCTCGAAGGTGAACCAGACTGAAGTTGCTGACTGGTGGGGTGGCTGGTGGTGGTGGGTGGGTCTGGGCTTGGGGCAGGCACTGGAGCGTATTGTCCCCTTCGGAGGCGCCGTTTCTGTAGTCGCCAAACTGCGACGGGTGGCGCTGCGTGTGTTGCTCGACCAAGCTGTCGTCGCTCCCGTCTTCGCCGGCGGTCTCTTCCTCTCACGCGGCCTAATCGCGGGCACGTTCTCTTCTGCTTGTTCGTGATCGCGGTGGCTGTACACTCTTATGAAGGACATCATGGTGTGGCGGTGATATCGAGGATAAAGGAGAGACTATGGATACCATATGGCGGACTATGAAGAAGGACTTTGCACGGATCATCATCGCCGGAGCTATCGTGTGGCCGCCGGCACAAATGGTCAACTTCTTCTTTGTGCCGCTGCCCTACCGAGTGCTTTTCATCAACGCGGTAGGCCTTGGCTGGAGCACGTACACGTCCTTCGTCGCATCTCGCGGATACCTTCGGCGTGTGCTGCCGTTGCCTCCCATCATCGATCCCTTGTACTGCTTTCCATCGTTTTAGCGCGAATCACGTGGAAGGAAAATCTGACCAATCCTGTCTTTCTTGAAACACAGGACTGAGCCGCTCCCACTACTTCCCTACCTCCCCAGTATCGAGCCGATAGCCGCACCAGAAGAAGACAGGGCGCGACAACTTGCAGATGCGCCAGAGCATGACTGATGGAGGCATCCACCGCGCTACCTCCTCTTCGGCGACCCTTTGGTCTCCCGCTGTGGTCGGGGGGCCAGGGCTACACACGGAGAAGTGTGCGTCTCGGCAGCGGCAGGCATCAGTGGAGAAACAGCAGTGAGCAATCGCGTAAAAGCTCGAGAACCCACAACAAGCACCACTTCATTCCTTGGCCAAGTACTCTCAGTAAGGCCAACAACACATTACACACGAATGACACATTCACATTGCCTTCAAGTAGCGCTTATCAGCACCCGACGTCGTTGGGGCTTCAGTCAGCAGCTCGAGGAAGGGCTGGAGGAACTGGTCGTTGTAGATCAGAGTCTTGGCCTGAAGGCGCTTGACCTTGGCCAGGGCTTCGCCGACTGTGCTACAGCTGATCGGGTCCTTGTCGAGCAGAAGCTGCGTAACTTCCTCCAGCACCTCGTTGGTCGCCAGGATCGTGTTGTTGAGATACTCCAGGTCATAGTAGATGATGCCCTTGTCCAGCGTCTCCGTCGCGTAGCCGCGCCAGTTGGCCAGCGAGCAGCGGCAGTTGTCGCTGCCGTCGCACACACCGCACTCGTCGAGTTGGGCGCCCTCGCCATCGCACCCAAATGGCTCGCACCGGCCGTCGCCGCCGCACACGCCGCACTGGTCCATCTCGGCGCCCTGGCCATCGCAGCCCGTGACCTGGACAAAGACGGTGATGACGGCCCAGTTCGAGTACTGGGCCACCTGCCCGTTGAGGTAGGACACGGCGCGGTAGCGCACGGTCGTGGTGTAGCTCACGGGCGACGTGGTGTAGAACCAGGCGATGGGGTAGTTGCTGTCGCGCACGGGGATGACGGTGCTGCTCGAGGTGATCTGCGTAATGAAGCCCGGGTCGAGGTAGAGCGACTCGTGCGGGCCCAGTGACTCGAGGTCGACCTGCGCACCAAAGGTGTCGGAGCGGTCGGCAGGGAAGATGTAGAGGGTGAGCGGCGCCAGCAGGAAGTTGGTGGCGTCGGCCCGGATGGTGAGCGGCGCCCCCGAAGGGATCCAAGTGGGGAAGGCAGAGCCGACGCCGTCAAACTGAGCGTGGGCGGCCAAGGGCGACGAGTCGATGGCAATCTTGCCCGACTCGAGGTCGGCCTGCGTGCGGTCGAGGTGGAAGAGGCCCACCAGGTTGGTCGAGTTGGAGAGGACGGAGAAGTCGACCGTGTTGTACGAGGCTAGGATGTCCTCGGGCGCTCGCACGCCAGCCCACACGCGCACCTCGTCCATGTCGCCGCCCCAGGTGTGGACGGCCTCGTCGCAGAGCGGGGACAGCTCGTACTTGGAGAAGACGAAGGGCTCGCTGTGTAGGATCTGGCGTGTGCCCGAAAAGGTCGTGTTGGCCGAGTCAAAGCCAGGCCACTCGCACTGGGGGAGGCCGTTGAGGTAGATCTTTGCCGCGCTCGGGTTGACCAGGCCGGGCGAGGTGGCGACGCTCAGCGCGACGTGGGTCCATTGGCGCGGTGGGATGGCGTTGAACCCGCAGTCGAGGTTGAGGGCCAGCCGTTCAGGGTTGGCTGAACCTCCACCAAAGATGAGGTTGAGGTTGCCGTTGGCCTGCACCTGGAGCAGGAACTCGGTTCGCGAGTTGCCCTGAAGCGGCTGTGTGCGGGGGTAGCGCGCGAAGATCGGCTGTGGCTTTTGAAGATCAGGCCGTGAAAGATAGACCCAAGCTTCGATGGTGAAGGAGAGCGGAGTCTTGGAGAACTGGATGGCCTGTGAAGTGGCCGTGCTCAGGATCAGCGACGATCTATCTTCCCCATCGCGGAAGCGGAGGGCGCCCAGACTCGCTCCAGCCTGGAACACGCAGGTGGTACAGGACTGGCCTGAAGGAGTAGGAAGATTAGACTTGAATTTTGTTTCTAATCTTTGAAAATGCCCGCCCCCGCTGCGCAATTTAAGCCAATTTGAAAAAGTTGGGACCTACCCCATGCGAGCACGGCGAGGTGAGATAGCAGCAGGAAGGCTGCGAGAAGGATGAAGGAGGGCTTCATCGCAAACGTGCGCCAGTTCTGGCGGTTGACTCCCCACCAGACAACAGCCCCTTTCTTTTCGCCCTCGGCTTCAAATAGAATATAGATCTCCCAAAAGCCGCCTGTGCCCTTTCGGTAAGCTTCTCTTTGCTTTCTTTTTTTTCTCTCCTTTTTACTTTCGTCCTTTTTATTGCAACCAATGAGAAAAGTTGCTTGTGTACCAAAATCAGTTGAGAAGACTGTCATTTTCAAGCCAGGCCTGTGGCCCAATGGAAAGGCGTCTGACTACGAATCAGGAGATTCTGGGTTCGACCCCCAGCAGGCCTGTATCTTTTTTGTAATTATTGTTCCACGACAAGAAATAAATTTACGCTGAGGCTGCCTCAGATGGCCTTGCGCGAGCAGCATGAGACCAGGCAGTTGAAGAACCGCGCAACGCCAACGTCCCTGTGGTGAGTCAAACCTCGCTCCAGCCTGCAGCCACAGTGCACCAGTGATCCGACCGCCGGTGAGCCTCTCCAGCAACAGGTTCCAGGAGACAAGTAGAAAGTACCTCTTCGACATGACCTCGACGAGCTCGTTGTGATCCAGCTTGCCGTTACCATCCCTGCGTGCCGTCGCTCAGCCACGAAGCAGAGATGGAAAGGGGCGAGAGCGGGAAGGTGACGCACTTGTCGAGGACGTGGTAGATGACGTCGACCTGCACGGGCAGGAGCTCGACGCCGGAGACGGCCTTCACGGCCCGCGCAAAGTCCTTCTTCGCGATCTCTCCGCCCTGGCCGTAGAGCTTGACGGCGAGACCGATCTCAGGCAGCTTCTTCAGCGCCCGCTGGAAGTCGACAAACTCGGCCAACGTCATCTCGGTCTGGTGGAATGCAAGAATATTGCTCATTAACAATCAAGATCATCTTTATCAACACAAAACGGGAGAGGAAGAAGAGCAACCTTTTCATTGTCGAGGGTCTCGACCCTGGAGAGGAAGGAGGGCAGCACCATGGGATCAACATAGCCGATCAGCGCCATGCCGAACGCGCGGGCCGTGATCTTACCTGGACAAGTCGTCAATCCCCGTATGTCGTAAATAAATAAATGAACGGTAAGGAGAAGAGAAAGAGATTACCCTTCCCGTTGGTGTCGTAGCGCTCGAACTCGAGCTGGAGGAGGCCCTGCTGGAGGCTCCGCATGAAGTTCTCAAACTCGGCGTAGCTGAGCTCCTTGCTCCCGTCGGTTCCGAAGAAGTGGGTCCAGATCCCCGAGTTCTCCACGCCCTTCTTGTGGGTCGTCTGCTGTGCGCCCTGCGGCAACTGCACCGAGAGCAAGCGGACACATACGACGTTAGACCTGGGCTTGAGCGCGCAGACGAGAGCCTGCATGGCGGCAGCGGCGGCGAACCTCCTTGCGCAGCACGCGGAGGACCCTCCTGAACTCGTTCTTCGAGATGAAGCCGTTGCCTGTCGTTATCAGCGGTGGTGAGCTACAACAGAACATGAACCACAACAGCAGCGAACCCAGAGGAGCGAACCGTCAATGTCGAACATCTGGAAGGCCACCTTGAAGTGCTCCTCCGGCAGGCTGAGGAGAGTCGTGAAGAAGCTGTACTCCCCGAACGAGATCAGGTTGTCCCCGTCCAGATCTGGTCGTACCTCGGTCAGAGTCCACGACCCACGCAGTACGCGAGAGAAGGATTGCGCACCAGCAAAACGGATAAAGTCGGGCACCTGCTGGATCTTGCCCTTCTCGCTCGGCGGCCGGTGGTCGGCCGGCAGGATGGCGTCACAAAAGTCCTCCACAGTCATGAAGTTCTCCCCATCCTGCACGTTGTACAAGTTGGAGTGAGCCGTCTGGGCAAGGAAACTAGTGAAGAAGAAGAAGAGAACCTTGTGTACAGTGGCGAAGACGTTGAAGATCTTCTCAGGGGTAGACCAGTTGCGGATCTTGTCGTTGTAGCGGGCGCGCCACTTCTCCTTCCAGCCGGCGTCCTGGTCGATCTTGGAGCCCTGTGTGGTGTCGGCCGCACGGACCGGCGACGATAGCATGTAGGAGGCCCACAAGCCAGTAGCCACGCCCGCGGTGGCCAGCACCAGCCTTGAGTAGCCCAAAGAATTAACGTCAATTGAACACAAATGGTTTGAGAATGGCCAAGAAACAACAAGTAGCAAGCAGATAAAGCAAAGAATGAGGAGACTAACGAGCGATTTGAGGAGGCGAAGAGGGGACGGCTGCTGGTGGAGAGGCTGCGCGTCGCCAAGCGACCGCAAGTGGCCGAGGCCGCCATGGTCGCGCGTTGTCTGCTCGATACGAACTGCCCAAACATCGATGAGTCTGAGTCAGCAGAGTTTGAAGCCCCAACATAAATTTTGGGCGAACACTTACCATCGTGTCGTTAAAGTTTAGATCGATGGCGTCTTGGTCTGCCCCTGTCCTGCTCTGGTCGCCTGGCTGGCTGCAATACCGTTTCACATTTCCCGAATTCTTTGCATGCTTTCACGCCCTCTCTTTTGGCGTCAACCGTTTTACATTCCACCCTTCATCTCCGGGCCACTGCTCTTTTTGCACGTGTGGTACATTGTCGGTGCTTCGGTCGCTGTTGAAGAGCCTTCACCCTTCTGATCCACGCGAAGACGAACGTGCAGTGGCTTCCTTTGCCGTAAAGGAAGGCTCAGTTCTGGTACCATTTTATGCCGCATCCTAATCAGATTTTCGAGTCTTGTCTCACTTATAGTTCTCTAAGGAAGGCGTGAGATGACGCTCGAAGTCGCGTTGGCTCTCGTGGTGGGCCTCTATGCGCTCTACTACATGTTCTTCGTGGGCAAGGAGCCGCAGGTCTACTACTGCAAACGCGAGGGCAGCCTCGCGGCTCAGCTCGCGCGCGACCTGCCCATCTTGAGCGAGAAGTTTTGGCCCACCTTCGGCCTCGACAACACGCACATGCAGACCCTCCTCGGTACCCCGGCCAACCAAACAACTGTAATATTTGAGTTTTATTCATTTTTTTGTACCTTTTTCGGGGCATGGCAGGTGTGCTGGGTAGGCGACGAGCTGACATCGAGCTGAAGACTGAGCTCTTCCCGCTTGCTGATGGCGGCGAGCTCCACCTTGGTTCGTTCTTCAGCTTTTTATTGTTATTAAACTTATTGTTCATGGCGTGATCGAATGCCAGATTGGACGGTGGCGGCCAAGGACCCGGTTGTGACGTGCGTCATCCTGCACGGCACGCAGGGCTCGTCCCGCTCGCGCTACATCCGGCAGTTCCTCCGCACGGGCGTCTCCCAGAACTGGCGCTGCGTCGTGCTCCACCAGCGCGGCTGCGGCGTCTCGCCTCTCCGCGTTCGTGCTCCCTTCTTTTATTTATTTTTATTTTACGACCAGCTTTCATTTATTTTGAAATTTGTTTTTTTTATTCGCCTTTTTTGGCGCACAAACAACAGGTCCCCAAGACGTTCCACGCGGGCCTGACGGACGACACCCGAGAGGTGATGGAGGCCATCTACAAGCGGCACAGCAGCACGTCGCAGGTGATCGCCGTGGGCTTCTCCATGGGCGCCAACATCCTGGCCAAGTACCTCGGCGAGGAGGGCTCGCGGGCCAAGGTCGACGGTGCCGTCCTCCTCTCCAATCCGTGGGACTTCAACTCGGGTACTGCCCCTAATTATTTTCAATTGAAATTTATTTTCTTTATTTTCTTTTTAACAATAATAACTCGAATGGCTGCACCAGTGGGCATGCAGCTCTCGCAGGGCAGCAGCCGCCTATACAGCCGCCTACTGCAGTACGAAATGAACGGCTACGTTCGCCGGTACGGTTCCTTTCGTTTTCTTTCTTCTCTGGTTTTCCCAGCGGGCGCAGGCTGACCACCAATACGACGTCTGGCGGCTGCGTTGCCGGTGGCCACCACGACAGGCACTGGGAGCAGCTGCGCCGAATAGAGTGTCTGAGCACCAAGCAGCTCGACGGTAACCGATTTTTATCAAAATCTTATCATAAGATTTATTTCCAATTTATTTTTAATTTTAATTTTACCATACTTTCAGAGATCTTGTCGCTCCCGTCGCTGCTGGACCTCGACCTCTACCTCGCCGTCCTTCCCCACGGCTTCTCCGACCGGTGCGTCGTCGGACGGCCGCCACTGCCCCGGCCCTGTCAAGGCGCCTCTCGACTCACAGCAGCCGTGGTGGCGGTGGTGGTGGTGGACAACAGGGACGAATACGTGCAAAAGGTGTCGAGCGCCAACCTGGCCCACAACATCGGGGTGCCGACGCTCGCGCTCAACGCCCACGACGACCCGATCTGCCCCTCGGCGTACGTCCACGTCCTTACCCAAGCCGTCCTCGCCCATTGTTGTCGACTCACGACAGGTATCGTCGTTGCCCCGCGCAGGTCGGTCCCCGTGCACGTGGCGGAGGACAACGACAACCTCGTCTTCGGGCTCACCGAGCGCGGCGGCCACCTGGCCTGGCTCGAGGGCTGGGACTTTTGGGAGGAGGCCTGGATGGACCGGGCCGTGGTGCAGTTCAGCGCCGCGCTGTGGAACCACATGCCCAAGGCCCGCCTCGAAAGTATCCAGCCGCCTGGGCGATCTTCACCTCGCCGCTCTTGATCTTCATTTTTCTTTTCTTTTTTTTTGCGCACTTTTAACTTGTATTTATTGCTTTTTACTTCAAATAAAAACAAAACATTGCGCAAAATTACAAAATAAATAAAGCATGAAAGCTGCAGTGGCGACCGGTGGAGGAGACGTTGTTGTTGTTGGCAACACCCACCGGCAGAAGCGGCAAGCAGCCGTGGCCGCCTCGGGCCACCGCCTGCTGCACTCTTCCTTGGCCCGTCTTCGCCCCGTACGCGTCGGCTCCGAGCCCTTGACGCCAATCCCCCCCCCTCCCTCTTCTTCTTTCCTTTCTCTCACGCAGCAGCGCAGGAACACCTGGCGGCCCCGTTGCGGCGTTTGCTGCTCGAGGGGAAGGGCTCTGAAGAGGACGACAAGCGCGACTGGGCGAACGCGGTAGACCTCCAGCATCAGTGGCGAGACCTCAGTTGTCTGCGCCTCTTCAGCGCCGACCTGGAGCGGTACTGCAACTGGGCGGGTGGCAAAGGGAAGAGGGGTGCTGATGTCCTTGTTGTTGCTGTTGCCATGAAGCGAGCTTGTAGAGGAGATCGAGCACTACTTGCAGTCGCCTGCCCCAAAGACGAGCGAAATCGTGCTCGAGGAGATCGGCCTGGAGCTGTGGGTGCAGAACCTGGCCGAGCAGGTGCTACGACCACTGAGCAAGTGGCTCTACCCGCGACTCGACGCTTCTCTGACTCGTCACCACTCGTTTGTGGTCAAGTCGCCTCCCCTTGTCCTGCCTTGCTTGAATTAGTGCAACCATTTGACCATCCACTTGTAGATCAGGAACGTGTGGTGGGAGAACGACGACTTCCAGTTGTGGCGGTATGAAGCCAGCTCTTGAGTAGTGAATGTAGTAAAGGAGCTGAAGCTTGAATTGTTTCTTGCTCAGGTATGTGGATGATCAGGGTGCGCCCACCAGCAGGCATGTGGACGACAGCGTGGTGACTGTCAACATGTGCCTGGGCATCAATTTTGACGGTTCGTTTGTGCTCAGTTGCATACAAACGCTCTCAGGCTCCTCAATATCACACGCTTGTGAAGGGTGTGAGCTCCGCTTCTATGGCAGTCAAGGAGGAAACAGGCACTACTTTGAATATGCACAGGCGCCAGGCCTGGGTGCTGTACACATGGGCAACAACGAGCATGAGGTCTTGCCCATGACTTCTCAAGGCCAACGCTACAACATCATCATCTGGCTCTCGTAATTTTGATGATGTTAGTGGTCAAACCCCGTGTGCAAGATTAGGACGAGGGCACATATTTCATCGTTTTTATTGTAAGGAGGTCTCACAGCCATTGGCTGAGAGCCCATTGAAGGACATCCTGCTGGCTGCATTACAAATGGTCCACATGTCCCATGGACAGCCATTGCATTCCCTCTGGGTCATTCGCTGCGGCAGACCAGCAAATGGACCCATTGGTTGTGATGCCAGTTCCCCTTCCTCCAATACAAAAAAAGTGGAAATGAGAAAATCTTTTTTCTCTTTTTGAACTTGTTAGTTCCAAGAATAATTTGGGTCCTGGATCAATCGCTGCCTTCGAATGATAGGGCCTAAATAGCTGCTAGCTGCATACTTTGCAAAGATTGGCGCATGTGGGGGGCTGGGGTGAAGCGACCCTTTCCGTCTGCTGATGTGCTTGAGCATAACAATTTGCCCAAACGGCCGTTCGTGAGCGTTCTGCCACCTTTGCCTCTACGCCAACCCCAGCCAACATCAACCCCCTTGCACAATGCCGCGCTACCCCAGCAGAGCGATGAGGACGGGGAATCTTGGGACGATGGCGGCCAAGAAGATTGGGCCCTCATTATGCGGGAGATTGCGGCTGCCGAGACGGCCCACGTGCAAGAAGAAGAGATTATACCCTCGCTCCCTATCGTGGTCGGCGAAGAGGACTTGACGGCTCAAGGCGGGTTGGTGATGGGAGCTGACATCTCGGAATCGACCTGGCTCGCAACTGAAGCCACGACTGAAGATGAACACGTAGATGACGGTCACTCGCGGCTCGCTGGCGATGCTGCTGATGGTCAGGACCTCACGGACGCAGCCAACGACGACGAGGACGAAGAGGGCGACGAGGTCGGCCTGTGGGGGCTGCCGCCAGCAGTGGCGGACATACTGGGCCAGCGCGGCATCACCCAGTTTTATCGTGCGTCTGACGCCCTCTTGACCTCCTGCTTGTTAAGCTGACCTCTGTCGCTTGGCCTCTTCAGCGTGGCAGCTCGAGTGCCTCAACAGTCAGGCCTTCCTCGAGGGCAACAACTTCCTCCTCTCGCTTCCCACGTCGGGTGGCAAGGTACGCTCCTCCTTCTTTGTCTTCTTCTTCTTCCTCCTCGAGCTTATCGTCATCATCATCACGCTGCAGACGCTCGTGGCCGAGATCGCGCTACTGCGAGCTCTTCACGTGGCCGGCCGCACGGGTGCGCCTGCTCTTCTCCCTCGCGGTCACGCCTCGAGAACCCGTCACTCTCTGGCCAGCTTACTGTGAAGCTGTGCTGTGACTTGCGGGCAGGTCTGCTGGTGCTGCCCTACGTGTCCCTCGTGACCGAGAAGACGGCGGCACTCGAGCAGTTCACCGCCGCGCTGGGCTTCCGCACGGAGGCCTACCACTCGTACCAGGGCCGCTTCCCCTTCCCACGGGCGCCCCTCTTGGCCGTGGCCACCATCGAGAAGGCACGCCCTCTGAAAGCGAACCTCGCCCGCTGGCCCATGTGCGTGGCTCACCTCGGCCTGTTGGCGCCCCAGGCGGGCGTGATCGTGAGCCAGCTGGCCGAGGAGGGCCGCCTCGCCGAGCTGGGCGTCGTCGTGGTTGACGAGCTTCGTACGGGGCCTCTTGCTGGGGCAGGCTGAAGGCGGCAAGCGTCGCTGATGCTTACGATGATGACGGTGGGGCGGGGCCCAGACATGATCGGCGACGGGGAGCGTGGGGCGGCGCTGGAGCACGTCCTGGCCAAGCTGCTGTGCCTGTCGCCCACGACCCAGATCGTGGGCATGTCGGCCACCATCGGCAACCTGGCCCAAGTGGGCCGTTGGCTGCGGGCCGCCACCTTCTCCACCGACTTCCGCCCCGTCCCCCTCCGCCAAATGGTTTTTCCCCTTTTTTTATATATATTATCTATATATCAATTCATATTGATCTCGATTATTTCAATAATGCAGATAAAAATTGGGTCGCATGTGTTCAATGAGGACGGCCGCCGGTTGAGGCGGATGGACGTGACAGTTGATCCGAGCGACCCCGAGCAGATGGTGCCGCTCATCGTCGAGGTGCTTCCACAACACAGCGTCCTCGTCTTTTGCCCGACCAAGCGCCAGACCGAAGTCTGCGCCCGGAGCCTGGCCGCTCAGCTTCACCCGCCTGCCACGCGCGAGCTCCGGTGCGTCTTCATCGTCCTCATCGTCTTTATCTTCATCCTCTTCGTCGTGCTCGGTGAGGGCTTGGCACTTAACTAGCTCGTGCTCGTTCCCGTGCTCATGCGCAGGCAGGACAGGGCCGCGATCGTGCAGCGGCTGCGGGCCATCGGCGGCGGTGGAGGCGGGGACTCGCTGCTGGCGGCGACGATCCCGGCGGGCGTGGCCTACCACCATTCGGGCCTCACCACGGAGGAGCGCGAGCTGATCGAGGAGGCCTATCGGAGCCGCACCATCAACGTCCTCTTGTGCACGTCGACCCTTGCCGCCGGGGTCAACCTGCCCGCGCGCCGGGTGATCATACGGGCGCCCTACACGGGGAACGCGTTCCTCACGCGCGCCCGCTACCTTCAGATGGTCGGTCGCGCTGGCCGCGTGCGTTCCTCTTTCTCTCTTTCTTAGCTACTGATCGTTGACGATGACGACGACAAGGACGCTCACCAGACACGTGTTGCGCGATCATGCAGGCGGGGCTGGACGAGTATGGCGAGTCGATCCTCCTGGTTAAGAAAGAGGAGAAGCAGCGCGGCATCGCTCTCTTGCAGGACGACATCCCGCCCGCCGCCAGCCAGTGTCGGTCCGTCCGCTCTTTATTCTTAAATCTTTTCTTTTTATTTGGCTTTTTTATGCATAAAGCATTTTTGCTTTTGCTTATCTTATTTCTTTATATTATTTATCGGCCGCGGGCAAGCAGAGGCGAGGCGCTGCAAAGGCTGGTGTTGGACGCGGTGGCGTCGCGCCTGGCGCCAACCATGGACGACCTGTGGCGCTTTTTCGTGTGCTTCACCCTGCGCGGGGTCGAGGCTCAGGAGGCCGAGGCCGCGGCTGCCGGCGACGAGAGCGAGCCTCCTTCGGCATCGGCTGCGCACACCGGCCACGGCGTGAATGCCGCTGCAGCCGAGCTCGAGGCCACCGTCGCCTGGCTCGAGCGCCACGGCTTCATCGTCCGGCGGTTGGGCGGCCCGCAGGAAGGCGCCGACGACGGTGCCGCCACGGAGACGGCGCAGTGGCTTCTCGAGCCGACGCTGCTGGCCCTCGCGACGGCGCGATCGGGCCTGTCCCCGCAGCTGGCCCTCGTCGTGCGGGACGACCTTGAAAATGCGCGACGGCGCCTCATCACCACAGGTTCGTGTCTCACCGCTGGCATGTGCGGAATGCACGGTGGTGAAAGGCTAACATTCTTGTCTTACACAGACGAGCTGCATATGTGCTATTTGATCGCGCCCGTGGGCAGCCTGCTCGATCCTCCCGACTGGATGGGGTTCCTCCAGGCCTACCAGAAGCTTGGTCAGGCCCGCCTCGAGGTCGGTGCCGCCGTGGGCGTCGACGAGGCCTTTCTTTCGGCCCGCGCCACGGGCCGCATCAGTGCGACGCCGTCGTTGTCGTCCTCGTCCTCGTCATCCACGTCGCCCATGGAGGGCAGCAGCGAGAATGTCCGACGAAGCCACTTGGCCTGCTGCCGGTTTTTCACAGCGCTCGTCCTGCACGACGTCGTCCGCGAGGCTCCGCTCCGCGAAATCGCCGCACGGCACGGCATCAACCGCGGCGCCATCCAACAGCTCATGCAAAAAGGTACGCCTTGAGCCTGGTTTGGCCTTGCCCTGCCCTCCTCGCTCTCTGCGCCAGAGACTGACCGGTCCACACGACCACGGGCCTCGTCTCGTGTCGTGCAGCGTCGAGCTTTGCGAGCATGTCGCGCGTGTTTTGCCAGCAGATGGGCTGGTGGGAGCTGGCCGTGTTACTCGACCGATACGTTCCGCGCGTGTATCACGGGGTGAAGGAAGAGCTCGTTCCCCTCGTCGAGATCACCGCCTTACGGCCGCCGTCCCTCGTCCGCGCCGTGTTTCTTGCCGGTACCCCCACACGCCCTGCGTTTGTGCGTTGCGTTTTTAAAAGGAAGTGAGAAATAAGTATATACTTATAAACTTAACTAACTTAACTAAATGTGCACGTTGCAGGTTACCAGACAGCGCGTGTGTTGGCGCAAGCGCACGCAGAAGAGTTGGCAACGCGTGTTGGGCCAGTTTTTTCGCTCGAGTACCAATCCTCCACTTCTGATCTGTAATCATACTGTGTATGTATGTATGTCTCACTTGCACAATGGCAGGTCGGCACAACGTGTGGTGGAAGAAGCGCGGGCCCTGATGGAGCGACGTGCTGCTGAGCTGCGCTCTTCAGCCGAAGAGATGACCCGCTTCTAACAGCAGCCTTTCTTTCGCTCATGGTACAAGCAAAAAAGCAATGCAGGAAAGGCAAAAAGATATTCCGCTGCCGGGAATCGAACCCGGGGCGCATGGGTGAGAACCATAAATGTTACCGACTACACCACAGCGGATTAGTTGTTCATTGAGCCGAATATGCCTTGATTATAAAAATAAGCAGCATTACATTCTTGGCTAAAGGTTGCGAAAAGTTCCATGAAGGTCGAACAGCAGATTTGTTAATTTGATCAAAAAAATATTTAAACAATCTATTGTAAAAAAGAAAAAGATGCACCAAAAAGATACAGGCCTGCTGGGGGTCGAACCCAGAATCTCCTGATTCGTAGTCAGACGCCTTTCCATTGGGCCACAGGCCTGGCTTATCAATAATGACCAGCAGGCGTTTACAAACGCGTTCTTCATAGAGATCGCGATCAGCCTGTGATGCGTTCTGGTCCTCCGTTGCATGAAGTGGCAGCACGTTGGCAACTACGCATCTATTCGTCTGCTGTTGAAGCGGAGTGGTGTAGGCCGAGCACTTCGCCCAACCGTCCTTCGATGCCCAAGCGCGCAAGTATCTCCTTCAAGTCGTCAAACGTGACTTCTTTGAAGGACGGAAAAACTTGGCCTTCCTTGGTCGCGCTTTCCGAGCCTGGTGGCGGGCTGGGGGAGAGCTTCTCCTCCAGCTTTATGACCAAACGCTGCCAAGGCATGCTCCGAACGCGTCTGCGACCACCATCACCCCCGACGACAATGAACTCCCGTAAGAGATAACAACACGTTGCGGCTGGCGCTGGTGCGTGTACCGAACAAACTCGCGCACTCGCTGGGCGTCGCCTTCGATGATGATGAGGCCCGGCTTGCCGGCCAGGCAGGCTCCCCGCAGCCGCAACTCACTGGCCCACTCGGGCATGATGCGCCTCTTCTTCTTGCCGTAGATGTGGTGAGACCACAGCCAGGCTCGTTCCTCGGGACCCGTCGCGACGTCCTATCGTGTCGTGCCCATGACGACACACACACCGGTGGTGCGTGTAAGAGATCTAGGGTCAACGCATACGGACCTCATGAGATTTGCCATCGCACCGTGGCCTGGGGTGCTGCGGGCGTGCTGGAACTCGTCCAGGTGAAGCTTGCGGCGGCGTTCTCCTGCAACCAGCGGATGGCCTCGAACAGGCAGCCCGACGTCTCGCCAGCTGCACCATATTCGGCGATATGCCGCATCAACGCCGCTTGCAACTCGTCCGCCGCCGCACGCGACAGCACGGCCGCCCCCAGTTGGAGGTTCTGCTTGGAGGCGGCGTGCGTCGCGCCAACTGCCTCGCGCACGGCCAGCTGGAGAAGCGGCTGGGCCGGGTAGTTCGCGGGCAACGCGCAGTAGAGTTCGAGCACGGCTTCGCGATCCACCTCCTCCTGGGAGCATACGTCGGTTACCTGCTGTGCTGAGGTACAGAATGTGCGAGCACACGGTTGAGAAGGTGGCGAGCACGTCGGGTCAGTGGAGGCCATAGATACGTGGTCTGAGGCGATGGTCTCCCTAAGGGAAAACGGCGACCACGCAAGACCAGCTCGGGAGGGGTGGGCGGTACCGGCAGGCACGAAGACGGGCAAGCGCAGTGAAAACGAACAGCTTTGCCCAGCGCGAAGCGCCGCAGCTGCAGTGACGAGGCTGGCGAGGGGCTCTCCGTCCGGCCCAGGGAACATGGACCCCACCAACTCCACTTCCTCTGCCCCTTCCATCGTGATTTTTATTTTTCGTTTCTCCTTTCTTCGAGCATTTCTCTCTATTTTTCTCAAGCTAAGGAAGATCCGGATTTACACGAACAGCGCGCTGATATATGGGGCCAATGGCAGAGCGACTTCGGGAGATTCCCAATCAATCTGGTGGTCTTTTGCCCTGGCATGCGGGATCGCGGTCGTTCCAACTACTTCTGCCACGGCCAACGGCAGAAGGATACCGGGTAGCGGAGCCGGACAACAAGAGCCAAGGCAACCGTCCGCGTCAGGTCGTAGCAAAGAATCGGCCGTGTTCAGTCCACGAGGACTTCGCCCGGTTCGCCGTTCAGTTTGCTGTTTAGCTTCTCTTTGGCGATCACCACTTCCTTCGTCCCTTTTGCGCCCTCGCTCCTCTTCGTGTTCGTTCATCTTCTCGCAAAAGGCGGTCTGGCCGGGAAGGAGACACACAAGCCGTGCGGGGCATTCATTCAAAAACACAAAGTGGTCGACGTCAAACCGACCGTCAGCGTTTTCCCCTCAACCAGGTCAAGACGACCCGAGGTCCGCCTCCCCGCCTCCCTACGCCAGCACACGTCACGGAGTCTGTCTGGCTGGCTTCCCTTGCCGCGGCTGCCTTTCCTCTCCGCAACCGCAGCGCAGCACCAAAGCAACGTACAACGGTACCGCCACACAACTCATTCTGATTTGGACCCCCGAACAGAAGAAGCCTCGCCTACTCGCGCTCTCAAAAAGCATATTCGGCGCACTAGAAGGTACGCTTCCGTTTCCCTTCTTCTTCTCCTCTTTTGTTCGTTTCTCCTCTACATGTGTACACGCCATCGTCCCTGCTGGATACATTTTTACAACGCTCCCTCTCCCGCGGGTGTTTCTTTTCTCCCCCAAAGTTGTTGTCGGCCCATTGGCCCGCAAGTTGTTGTTATTGTGGCCTCACGGCGAGCCGTTATTTTTGCCCGTTGGGTGTTGGGCCAACCCCCATACGGGTTGTCTGACCGAGCCTGACTCCTCTCCCTTCTTCTTCTTCTTAATCCTTTCCCAAACGCCGCTTCTTCTACTTTGCCTGCCTTCCTTCCTGCCTGTGCCCGCCAACAGGCACGCCAGCTTGCTCGAGCTTGGACAAAAACTGTAGACGAACTCGCCGGCGCATTCGCGAGCTATAAATACTACGACTCTTGCCCTAAAACAAGGCGGGGGAGACGAGCAAGAAGTACGTACAACTCCTCCTTCTCTCCTCCCAACGACCGTCTACAAAAGTAGTAGTAGAAGAAGAAGAAGAAGATTGACAAGAACCCTTCCTCTCTTGGCGCGAAAAAGAAGAGTAGAAATTAGAGGACACCAACTACACACTACACAAGAACAAGAATGAAGCTCGCGCAGAGACTCAAGAAGAAGTCGCTCAAGAGCAGCGACAAGAACTCTGAGAGGGGCTCGGGCGCTTCAGGCCTCGCCATGTGGGAGGCCCAGCTGGCCGAGCAGGGCGGCCAGGTCATGGGCAGCTCCCCCTCGTCCTCGCCCTCGTCACCCGTCCGCGCGGTGGTCAACGGCACCACCCGACGAACGACCCTCTCCGTGAGCGACCCCGAGGGCGACTACTCGTCGCCGTCGTCGTCGTCGTCGCCGTCGCCTCTCGCCCAAAGCTCGTCGCCCGCCCCGATGCCCCGGACCAACAGCAAGCTGGCCAACTCGAACCTTGGCTTTGGCGACTCGGCTGGCGGCGAGA
The DNA here is from genome assembly GCA_002179805.1 of Acanthamoeba lenticulata. Taxonomy (NCBI): domain Eukaryota; phylum Discosea; order Longamoebia; family Acanthamoebidae; genus Acanthamoeba; species Acanthamoeba lenticulata. Next base: position 27,420 of record NAVB01000333.1, on the reverse strand, counting down.
GCGGCGAGGAGTTCGCCACCATCGACCGACGGGCGAGCTGCACGGGCGTGGCGGCCGACAGCAACGGCGGCCAGTCGCCACAGCAGCCGGTGAGCCCGCGCAGGAAGCCGACGACACAGACGACCCCCACCCGCACGGGCGGCCTTCTCGGGCGGTTTGGGCGGAGCAAGAACAACGGCACCAGCGACAGTGCCTTGAAGAAGTCGGCCGCCGCCGAAGAGGACTCCCGCCGCAAAGCACAAATGGCCGCCCTGGAGATGTTCCGGGAGAAGGGCACCTCCTGCAGCTACGCCGGTACTTCCCACGTTGTTTTTATTTACATCTTTTTCTTAATGGCTTATTATTTGTTAATATTACGCTACTCTCTCTGTGCCTTGCACTAAAGCCAAATAAGTCAATGTGACGTATTTGACAAATATTTTTGCGGCTTTGTCCTTTTAAGTGTTCTTCTTCTCTTTTTTGTACGAGAAGGCGGATGGACTATTGACCTCATCTCATCGTGGTGTTGTTGTTGTGTGCGATGGTGCGTAGTGCCGGCGGCCTACAGCACGGAGGACGCCGAGGCCTCGGCCGAGGACGAGATGGCCAACCTGCGCGTGAGGGAGCAGGAACGGCGTGCCGGCCGCGGCAAGCGCTCCAACGACGTGCTCATCGAGATTGTACGCTTCTCGCCCGGTCAAGAAGCGCTTCGAGGCTCGTGTGTGGGGCTCACACGCGCGCCATGATTGGCACACGACGCTGTTGTGCAGGTGGAGGGAAGGCCTCAGCTGCGCGCTGGCACGTTTGAGGAGATCATGAAGTGGATCATCTTCAACAACGTCAACGAGCATATCTCGTCCTTCCTCATCACCTTCCGTGCCTACGGTGCGCGTCCCCTCCCCCTCCTTCTCTTCCTCTCGACACCATCGATGGCCAGAGCTGTCGACGAGATCTTTGGATCGCTCTGTTCCGATAGGTTGCGCAAATTCGCACCTGCCGGTCATCGGAAATTTGCATTAAGTATCGTTCATCGGTGGTGCTATGACACAACCAACACGAGGCTCCTCGCTTGCGCTCATCATCATCGTCATTTGTCATGTCATTCTCACTTCTGGACACAACCGTTGCGATTCATGTGTACCTGCAGGCACGCCGGCGGACTTGTGGGCGGCGCTGATGCGGGTGTTCCAAATCATCGAGGAGAAGGACAAGATGGCGAGCATCATGAAGGCGGACCTCCGCAAGAAGTGCGGCCTTTTCCCTCTCTGTCGACGTTTTCTCTTGCCTCACGCAAAGGGCGTTTGAGCCTTACCGATCGCGTCATGGCTCACAGGACGCTGGATTTGCTGGTGGAGTGGATCCGACGGTTCTCCTACAAGGACTTCACCGAGAACGGCGACAAGACTCTCTTCAAGGTCAGGTCCCACACCATTTTTAAGTTGTTTTTAAAATGATATTTTTTTTTTTAATTTTCTTATTCCTTTAATGGAGCAAAAACTAAACGGTTGTTGACGGAACAACAGAAACTGACCAAGTTCATCAAGTCGCTGCCTGCCGAGGAGGCCAATCAGTTCAAGCTCCTCTTCATGAGGAAGCGTGACGACGCCGCCGTGACCAAGGCCAAGGAGGCCGAGAGCGCCGACAGCAGGTACGTCCTCCTCCTTCTTCTTCCTCATTCTTCTTCTTCTTCTTCCCCATCAACATAGCATTGGCGCTGACGCTGACGTCGTCGATGATCATCCTGTTGGGCATCACAGCAGAAGCGGGTCGGTGTGCTCGGCCTCGGACTCGGGCCGGTTCGACCGGGACCTCTCGTCGGCCGAGGTGCCGCTGCACCAGTCGTCGTCGAGCTTCACCCTGTCGTCGAGCGACTTTGTGCCCGTCGTCGCCGGCGCCCAGCAGCCGTCGGCCCTGGGCAGCGGCTCGAGGCCGTCGGTGGTCCTGGTGGCGCCCGGCCTGACGTCCGCGCCCGCCGGGTCGCTGCACGCCCACGCGCCCCGCACGATCGCGCAGCAGATGACCTTCCTCGACGCGGCCACGTTTGCCGAGATCCAGCCCGAGGAGATGCTGCTCTCCAACTGGACCAAGGCCAACAAGGAAGAGGTCGCGCCCACGCTCACCAGCCTCGCGCGCCAGTTCAACATGTGGTCGGGCATGGTCGCCACCGACATCATCCTCGCCAACTCCCTCATGGTACATTCCACGCATTCCAAAATTGGTTTTTTATTTTGTGCATTCCATTCATTCCTTTCCCGCTACATGACAGGACCAAGTGGCGCTGGTGAAGCACTACATTCGGGTTCTGCACCACCTCTACCGGCTCAACAACTTCCAGTCTCTCATGGCCGTCATGTCTGGTGCTTTGGCCCCTCTACATTTTTTATTTATTTATTTATCATTTTATTTTCTTGAATTTTTTTTTGTGTAGCGGCTCACCCCTGGCCATTGGTACTCCAGGCCTCAACTGCTCGTCGGTGAGCCGACTCAAGCGGGTGTGGAGCAAGATCCCGGCCAAGTACACGGAGCTCTTTGCCGGCATGGAGCAGGTGATGTCGCCCCTGGGCAACTTCAAGTACTACCGCCAGATCCTGGCCGAGAACCGCGACAAGCAGCCCATCGTCCCCTACCTCGTCGTCTTCCTGCGCGACCTCACCTTCATCAACGACGGCAACTGCGAGACACTCATGTCCGGTATGCGTGCCTTCTCCTCCTCCAAGTACTACTCGCCAGCGGCTGACCGGGCCAACGTTTTTCTTTTTTGTTTTTGTTTTTGTTTTTGTTTTTATTGTTTTTTTTTCTTTTTTTCAGAGCCGGCGTCGCCGCTGGACGTGCCGCGGGAGCTGCCCAACTTTGAGAAGATGGTGCTGCTGGGCCAGCAGATCCTCGAGCTCGAGGCCTACCGCAAGGTGCCCTACGAGATTGAGGAGAACCCCTCTGGTACCTCTTCTTTCCCCCTCTTCTCTTTGTTCTTCTTGATTCAACAGCTGATGGATCTCATGATGATGGTGATGATGGTTGTTGTTGGCACAGTGACGAGCATGCTCAAGAACGCGCGGTACATGGACGAGGACTCGCTCCATCGCCGGTCGATCGAGCAGGAGCCCATCCACAGCCTCAACGACGGCGGCGGTACGTGCACGCGCCCCACGCTGGCGGCTGCGCGAAGCCGGAAGAACTCACCAGGCCCCTCGTCCCACACATACGCAGAAAACGAGCATCACCCGTCGGAAGTGGTGGTCAAGAACCCGCTGGTGGCGCTCAAGGCCATCTCCAAGGACTTCAAGGCTGTATCGGCCAGCGAGGAGGTACTTGGCTCGCTGCCCCACTTGGATTATTATTTATTTATTTATTTATTATTTATTTATTTTTATTCATGTAATAATTGATCAACTCACAACATTGATGCATGCAGAACGATCTCTCGGGCGACCAATCCCTCACGCTCTCGGAAGTCGATGAGCTCTCGGCCACCCTCTAAAGCGGCGCTCTCTCTCTCTCTCTCTCTCTCAGCCTTTTATTCCTCTTCTTTTGTTGATTGTACGATCACACGTGGACGCGCGTGTCCCTTTGCTTTCTTCTTCTTCTTCTTTCAGTCGTTGTGCTGTTGCCAACGACTTGTGCTTGTGTTGTATCAATACATTCCCATTCGTTTGACGGCGTGACACTGCGGGTTGGCGCTGACGCGTCCAAGCCAGGGCAATGATGAGTTTTTTAAGTAGACAAATGAAAAAAGAAATGAATTTAAATGAATAAAAATATGAATAGATCTATTCTTTATGGGGCGGAGTGTCAGGAAGAGCCACGAGGCCACGGCTTCGATGCGTGACTCGGTGCGGCAACCGGTCATCCAGATGGAGGTCGCCAACGACGACGGGATGCTCGTGCGCAGGCTGGCGCGCGCCGTTACTACGGCCTCGGGGTACGCAACGCGCAGAGGCGACCCGCACAACCAGCGCGTCTTTTTTGTCCACGTTGGTCACGTTGAAGGAGACCACCACGTTGGTGGCCGTCTGCAAGACATTGGTGATATTGACAGTGAGCCACCGCGACTGGGTGGCGTCAGCCCCGACGGCAAGCACACCGTGCGAGGAAGTCGCCGAGCCGGCTACATATTGGAGGCCGCTGCCTAGTGGGCCCAGCGCGATAGCCATACGGCCCGCTCGCGACATTGGTCACGCGGAGTCTAAGAGTGATGCTCTCGCCCTTATCGGCTTGCCCATTGGCGTTGGCATCATTGGCCAAGGTAAACGACCAGGCGTAGGTGAAGGTCGTGCCGCCGGGGATCGTCGGCGACGCGCTCGTGCTGGGTGTGACCGACGGGGTGGGCGTCGACGAAGGTGTGAGGGAGCTCGTAGGCGATCTCGTAGGCGAGGTCGATGGAGTCCGTGTCGAGCTCGGTGTTGAGGAGGCCGACCTGGAGGACGATGGCGATGGTGTTCGGGTAGCCGAGTGAGAGGGTGAGCTCGTCGGTGATCTTGTAGGCGAGGCGGATGGGGTTCGTGTCGCACTTGGTGTCAAGGAGGGCGACGCGGAGGACGATGGCGATGGTGTTCGGGTGGCTGAGCGAGAGGGTGAGCTCGTCGGCGAGCTCGTGGAGGTAACCGACACTTAGGGCGTGGGCGAGAGCGGTGTGGAGGGCGATGGCGATGGTGTTCCAGAGGCTGAGCGAGATGGTGAGCTGGTCGGCGAGCTGGTGGAAGTAACCGACACCGAGGGCGTGGGCGAGGTCGACGCGGAAGACGATGGCGATGGCGTTACGGTGGCTGAGCGAGATGGTGAGCTAGTGGAGCTAGGTGATGCAGTGAGGGAGACCGAAGAAGAAGCTATCGCGGAAAAGCTCGGTGAAGCGGTCGGTGTTACTGAGGTAGATGGAGTCCCTGTTGAACTCGGCGTCAGGGATGGCGACGTGGATGACGATGGCGATGGCATTACGGTGGCCGAGCCAGAAGGTGAGCTCGTCGGCGAGCTCGTGGCGGTAACCGACACCGACGGCGAAGCGGTTGGACTGCCGGTGCTTGAAGGAGTAGGCGAAGCAGTGGGGGAGAGCGAAGGAGAAGCTGTCGCCGACGAGCTCGGTGAAGCGGTCGGTGTTAGCGAGGATGAAGAGGTTGGCGATGGCGTGACTGTCATGGTTGTGGAGGGCGTAGCCGTGGAGGTCGTGGTGGCGCTGACCGTCGGCGAACAGGAGCTGCTCGGCGTCTGTGTCGCCGCCGCCGTCACCGTCATGCTGGCCGAGGGAGAAACTGAGCCGCTGGCTGTGGGCGTCGCCGCCACGCTGTGCGTGGCCGAAGCCGTCGGAGAGCTTGTTGGTGTCGCACTGGGCGTAGGCGTGACCGTAGACTGAGCTCGATGGGGACGCGCTGACTGCCCCCGTCGCCGAGGGCGAGGCCGAGGGTGACGCCGAAACGCTCCCGCTCGCGGTCGGAGAAGCACTGGATGAGGGGCTTGTGCTTGGTGTCGGCGTCGCGGTGGCTGTGGCTGAGGGCGAAACGGCGGCCCCCATCGCGACGCCGGTGATAACGACGTTATCTATGCGGTTGTTGCCCGCGGCTCCGGAGGCCCCAGTAAAGACGAAACGAATGACTGCCATCGGGTTGTTGTTGAGGCTTGTGGCCGACGACAGGTCAAGGTTGACGGGTCGCCGTGGGGGACACCGACGTGATGGCTCCATAGCTTGGGCCTGCCTGGACAGCAATGTTTGTGAAGCCTGTACTGGACCTGCGAACAGACATCATCATCTTTATGGTGTCGTAGCCAACCGAGGAGAAGGAGAAGTCGACGCTCTGGCCGTTGTTTGCTGAGTTGACCACCGCGAGGTCACTGCCGGCCACGTCGCCGTTGATGGCGTTGATGGTTGTCCCGGTAAAGCTGCTGAAGCCGCCCACGGCAAAGGTCGTCGTAATGGTGCCCGTGCCGGTCGACGAGGCGAGCGAATAAGGCGTCGGGACGGGACTGGTGAGGGTGTTGAAGTTCCACCCGACGAGGACGACATCATCGGCGCCCTGAACCGCTGGGGCCACAGCGAGAAAGAGGAGGAAGACCAGCACACCCATGACACCAAGATAACGGTCCTCTACACTGGCTCAAGCCGCTGGAATATCTTTCCAAAATTGCACCGGGCGATCTCCGAAAAGGTACGCTCGAAACCAACTATAGTTTACAACGGAACCGCAGCCAAGAAAAGGACTTCATTTTGCACATTCCACACCAACAACTAAACCCAACAAATTTTTTAACCATTTTGATACAAAACAGAGGCTGAGATCCCATGATGGTCACTCGGTGCCGTAGTAGTAGGCCTGGTAAGCGTCGATCATCTCGTTCGTGAAGTCTTGGTGGGTCATCGATGGCGGTGAGCTGGAAAGATAGCGCGTGCGAGGTCCTTCTGTTTGCCTTGCGGCCGCCATGGCGGCCTTGCGCTCTCGCACGATGCGCTTGGCTTCTTCGGTCGGCCTGTTCATGCCACACCGGCGGCAGGTGTCGTTGCGCGCAAACTGGAGGTCCTCGCACACGACGCACGTCCAGTCCTCTCTCGGCTGCCGTTGCTGCTGTTGCTGTTGCTGCTGTTGCTGTTGTTGCTGTTGCTGCTGTTGGGGTGGTGGTTGCTGGAACACCGACGGCGGCTGAGTCGGTCGCTCCGCGCCACAACGATTGCACTGGGTGTAGCTTCCCAACTGGACGCCGTAGCAAGCGGGGCAGAGCCAGTCGTCGTCGACCGGTGGTTGTGCTGGTGTCGTCGTGGTAGTGGTGGTCGGTCGAGGTGCTGCTCCTGCCCTGGCAGGGGATGGTTGTTGTTGCTGCTGCTGCTGTTGAGCATGTGGGTCGCCGGTGGGTCGCGCCGCGCCGCAGCGGCGGCACTGCGTGTTCCGAGCAAACTGAAGGTCGTGGCACGCTGGGCAGGTCCAATCGCCTTGCATCCTGCTCGCGTGTGGTGGCTGCTGTCGGCTGTCTTGCGCGTGGTGGGTCATCTGGTTTCGTCCTCGATAAGCCATATGATTATTGTCAACTAACTAACTTGTTCCCTTTGAGTTTGTGTGTGAATAGGTGTGTAAATGTTGGGCCCGGGTTTTGTGTCTTCGCCCGACCTGAGCGGTCTGTCGGGCGCTTGGCTGGTGTTTCGCATAAAAAAGCAAGACTTTAAAAAAGAAGGAATTAATTGCACTCCCTGCCCGAGGGCTCCTTCCGCGGGCATACGCGGCACTGCTGTCTGGAGGGCGGTGCAAGGAGGATCGCGCGCACAATGCCATGCCAGCGCCAACGTGCTGGAAAGGTGACTTGTTTGGCGTGGCTAGTGTTGCCAAGCAAGTGTGACTCCGGATATTAAAGAAAAAACCAAAAGCAATCCAATTTCTTCTGGTGTGTTTGTGGTGGTGTGGATGAGACATCAAGCCTGGAGGAGAGAAGAGGAGGAACGTTGAAAAGAAGAGGCAATTTGTACAAACACAGAGCCCGGGAGTAAGAAGGCAGGAGGCGATGTCGGTAGGAAAGCTGGTGCCAAAGGGCAAGACCTCCATCAAAGACCGGGTGCTCGGCAAGGAGGATGCGCCCATCTTCCTGCACATCACCTCTTCTGAACAAGTTGGTAAGTCTCCTGAGCGCTTCATTTTTCCACGGAGCCCCTTCCCCTCTTCGTCTTCGTTATTTATTCACGATTTAATCATTTTTTGTTCCATTTTTTTTTTAAACGTAGATTTTCTCCCTTCCTCCTCATTTGTGATCAATAATCTTATGCTAATTACACCACTACTCACTAGTAAATCTATTTGAGGATAAGCCGCCTGGCTACTGCATCCTTCGTCTCGACCCAGTTTGCATCGAAAAGCGCTCTCGCTCCCCGTATGTGCTGCTGCGCCTCTCCTCCTTCCTTTCCTTCTCCCCTTCTACTTCCTCGACCCTCATCTTCTTCATGTATGTCAACGACGACGTCACGTCGGGGGCACTCCCACACACCAGGCTGCTGCTGACCTACAAGTTCGGGTCACTGCTCTTCACGCAAATCCTGCGCGTGCCCGACCTTGGCGTGAAGGCCTCCAAGAAGGAGATCCTCCTCTGCCAATGCGACAAGCGCTCCTACTCGTACATATCCGTTCTTTCTTCACATCTCTTGCACATGTCATCTCACGCGTGCGTTTTGCCTCGTGTGTTTGTGTGTGTATGTGTGTATGTGCGTGCTCTTGTCAAAAGGCACATCCGGGCGACGGCCGAGTTCCTGCCCAAGCTGCAGGCCTTCATCGCCGAGTTCGTGTCCAACAAGAACTTTGTCGGTGCGTAATTGGGGCTTTCGACGCACTCGACCATTCTCGAGTGCCGGTCGAGCATGCTTGAGCTGCTTCTCAACAACCCCCCCCCCAACCCACAAACACGCGTTTGCCTGTTTGTTCCACGTGGGGCCGCCGACACCACAGAGAAGCCGCTCGACGCGTACAGTCCCGACCTGAAGAACGAGCTCTACTACAAGAAGTACCTGATCTTCCCGGCCAACGGCACCCGCCTTGTCCTCAAGAAGAAGCGAGAGGTTCGTCAGCCCCCTTCATCATCTTCATCATCATCATCATGATGACATGTGATTGCAGGATGAAGTGGAGACGGCCGAGGCGGGCATCGTGTTCTCGAACCTGTCGTTCTTTGCCAAGCGGGGCGAGGACATCAAGTCCATCAACACCTTCAACGAGTTCCTCCTCGAGTTCCTGGGCATGGAGGAGGCCACCGAGCCTCAGATGAAGGCCCTTGGCGTCTCCATCCCGTCCTCTTCTCGGTATTTCTTTCGTATTTTTATTTTTATTTTATTTTTTCGTTTGTTTCACGCCAAATTATCTTTTATTTTGACTTATTCATGGAATGTGAAACCAACAGGCCGGCCAACTTGGCGGACTCGACTGGGGCCAATCCGTCACGCCTCCACATTCCGTCGCCGCGCCTGCTGCCCAAGGCCGGCAAGAAGGTGCGCCTCGTCTTAGATCTCGTCCCGCCCCGACCTCTTGTCCCGGTCGACACAACCGCGACAAGCCTCGTACTGACACGCACGTATGGGCTCCAACCCAATAACAGGGCCAGCTGGACGTGCTGGCCTTCACCGGGAAGGAGAAGTCGGCCGTCATCGAGCGGCTCAAGAAAGGTGCGCCATTGCCCCTGATCCGATGATGGAATGCGATGAATGTTCCTCCTCATGACATGCTATCGTTTCGTGCACATCTCTTCAGCCGGAGAGCAAACGATCGACATCGCCGACTCGGGCAGCAGTTCCACTCGTTCGGTACAACTTGTCATCATCACCTTCATCCGGATTTCATGATGCCCAACGAGCTCATGAGTAATAACAATGACAACAACGACAACAACGACGCACAGCAACGCAAGTATCAGGACCCGCGGGAGGGCCTCAACGCGTTCCTGAAGGAGCTCTTCGATGCTGTCAAGGTGGGCCAGCTGGCCAACGAGAAGATGGACTGGCTCCGGCGCGGCCTCTTCGACGCCCTCGTTGCCAGGCAAGCTGCCCTCTAATTATTTTTATTTCTATGTTTATTTTTATTTATTTTTGAAATGAGGATGCTGACGTGGGGACACGCCGACGAGCAGTGGTCTGATCGCCGAGTTCACGTCGGGCGACCTGCACCTGGACACGTCCCTGCCGTCGCTGTCGCCGCCGCAGAAGCGGGACATGCTGGTGGGCAAGATCCTGCGGCACCTGCTGAGCAACAACCCCGAGGGCTGCCGCGAGTTCGTGAAGCTCATGGGCGAGCTGCTCAAGAAGGCCCGCAGCGATTCTGAGGACGCAGAGTTCCCGTGGGGCGAGTGCGTGGGCCTCTTCACCCTCTTCTCCGTCCTCATCTGCTCCACCGACATCGAACCCTTCCCTACGGTACCGACATTCTTCAAATGGTTCGATTTCTTTCATGATTTTCACCTATTCATCTTGGCATTCTGCTGGAATGCCAGATATTCGTGCAAGAGTTGGGCGTGAATCGGATGCTGGAGGTGTACATCGACGCCACCAATCGGATCGAGGCCGACAGCACGGCCGAGGCCGAGTTCCAAAGGGCCCTCTTCAAGCGGGTGCGTTGCGCCCTTCCTTCGCCCCGCCATTTGGCCTGAGCTGATCGTGGCGCGGCGCGCGCTGGATGCCAGATGGAGGAGGGAGCCCATCGCACCGCCAGCGGGCAGGTGTTCTCGCTGTCGCTGTCGTCGTCGGGCAACCTGGCCGACTCGGGCCCGGCGTATCACATCCCGGTGCCGCCTCCGCCGCCGCCGCCGCTCGTGATCAAGCGGGCCAAGATCAAGAAGATGAAAAAGCGCGTCAAGACCGGCGGCCGCAAGAGCAAGGAGCACAGCACCGAAGGCAAGGACGTGACGACGGCAGTCGCCGCCGCGACCGCGGCCACCGAGGCCGAGGTCAAGGACGCCGCAGAGGAAAAGGACAAGGACAAGGAAGGCGGCGGCAGCGGCGAGAGCGACACCAAGGCCAACAACAAGCCGCCAACAGTCTGCAAGGGCGTCAAGATGAGCACATCGGTCGAGATCGCCACCATCCCGCAGAGGGGCTCGGTCGACAGTACGTGCCCGCTTCCTCCTTGGCCAGCCTTTTTTTAAAAAAATCAAATACTAATTCATTTTCTTTCTTTATTTCTTAAGCAGGCTCGTCGCCTCGGCCGGTCATCCCGGCGCTGTCGCTCAGCGCCACCCACCGGACCAAGGAGGAGGGCTTGGCCTCGGCCCAGTCCCGCTTCTCGCGGCGCCGGTACCGCAGCGCCAATCTTTTTCTTTTTGTTTTTCTTTTCTTTGTCGGGCTGAATTCTGACACGCGTGGACTTGCGCGCGCGCAGGGGCATCAACGATGAGACGCCGCGCACGCCGACGGGTTCGTTGGGCCGGGAGCTGGGGCGCACGACCTCCTTCTACATCACGCCCTCGAGCCAACTCACCAAGCTGGCGTTCAACCTCGGCGAGACGGTTCCTGCTCTTCTTCTTCTACTACTACTTTTTATTATTCTTTTATTTGCTGACCTGGAAAGAATTTATCAATAATAATAAAAAAAACGAAACTTAATGTGGCGGTGATGACAGGCGGTGGCGGCAGACTTGACGGCGCTGATGCGCTACAAGGCGGGCGTGGGCAACCCAGACGAGCCCTCTGACCTCTCGGCCGAGGCTCGCACCAAGCGGCGCTCCAAGCGCTTCTCCACTTCCATCTCCAACCTCCACAACTCGCTCGTACGCCCCATTTTACTTTTATTATACAATTAAAAGAATTTTTAAATGTGATATATTGAAATATATTTATAAATTGGTGGTTGTGAGCAGGCCATCTTCAAGGCGAGCCAGCTGAAGCCAGAGGCCTCGTCGCTCCGGTCGACCGCGCCGTACAAGATCAAGACGATGATCCTCAAGGCGCTGGCCAAGATCATCGCGCTGCCCCACCTCTACGTCTTCATCCGCAGCCCGGTCAACCTCATCTTCACCGAGCTCAAGAAGGGCCTCGCCAACGGCCTCCTCAAGCTCGACCTCCCCTTCCGCAGCCTGTACGCGCACTCACACTCGGGCCGCTCCTCGTCTCTTCTCCGTCGCGACACTGACGATGTCCTCACCCAATGCAGGCTGTTCAGCGTGCTGCGGCCGGTGGCCGACCGTGTGGAGTACTGCCATCGCATCGAGTGGCACTACGAGACGCGCCGCTTGACGGTGCAGCGGTATGTTAATTTATTATATTTTGAAAATTTTATCGAATCATTTGGAAATATTTGTATTTATTTATGAGATCTTTTGGGCCCAGGAAAATGGATTTCCGGCGCGGACTGGACAAGTTCCTGTGCCGTGTACATTCGCAGCTGTGCGACGTCCTCTCGCAGCAGGACCTGCCCGCCCTCGAGCTCTACCTCGTCATGCTCGGGGACTATCTCCACTACTGTCCCACGCGCGTCATGGCTTCGCAGGTCATCGACGTCACCATGGAGACCCTCCTCCACGCCAAGGTCCCTCATCTCCTCCCTTTTCCTTGTTTCGGTCTTGCAGATTCTTCTCGTTATTGATTTTCATTCTTCGCATTCCGAGCAGTTCCTGGTCTTTAACATGGTGCACGAGTCGCTCTCGGAGGACATGCGCGTCCAACACCTCCGCCTCGTACGTCCCTCCACGTTATGGAGAGGAATGCCAAGAATTTCTGATCATCGGTTGATGGTCCGGGCGGACGGCAGATCAACGCGCTGGTCCGCGTCTTCCAAGAGCTGTGCGCGCAGACCAAGCACGAGGGCACGGTGGTCTTCCTGCTCCAGCTGCTGCTGGGCACCAGCGAGACCGTCCTCTTCCTGCGTGCCTACGCCAAGCGCATCCTGTTCAACGAGCAGACCATCCAGGAGTTCTCGGCCCACGAGAGCAAGGAGACGCTCACCGAGTATCGGTTGCAGGTGATCAAGCTCTTCTCCTCGCTGGTCTCGCTCGTCGGGGCCAAGCTCAAGTACATCGAGGCCCGCAAGCTCCCGGTCACGTCGTCGCTCCACCTCTCCAACGCGTCGACATACGCCCGCACGCCCCTCATCGGCCGCGCCAGCAGCACCGAAGGCGAGGCGCTCCGCTCGGAGGAGGACCAGTACCGACGCCCCCGCCTCGCTTTGTGCCTGGCCCGTGCTGGCGACTAACGTGTGCGCGCAAACGCAGGGACACGGCCTGGTGCGTGGACCTGATGGAGCAGCTGGGCTTCCTCATCAGCCCGCAGACCGGCTACTTCACGCGCTTCCTGGGCCAGGGCAACCACTTCACCAATTTCGAGGTTCCGTTTCGTTTCGTTCCGTTTTTTTTTCGTTTTTATTTTTTTAATGAAAATGAAAATTGAAAATAGAAAAATCTAACATAAATGCATGGAATGCAGGTCAAGAAGGTGATGCTGCAGCTCTTTAAGCAGATCCTGATGACCCCGTGCAACCCGTTCGCGTGCCACAAGGCCTACATCGAGTTCTTCATCAGCCACCACTACCTCACCTTCCTCAAGTTGTACAATAGCGACGGCTTCGACTCGTCCACCCTCTCCCTCTGCGCCCTCCACCTCCAGGTCGGTCTCCCTCATTTTCTGTCGACTTTATTCTTTATTTTTTGCAATTCATTTTATTTATACGCCATCATTGATGCTCTGTTGATGATACTGATCATTGGGGGACAGATCTTGCTGTGCTTCGCCGAGCACAAGACCGAGAAGATCAAGCGCAAGTTTTATCAGCTGCGCATCATGGACTTCCTCGCCCGGCAGATCTCGCTCGAGTACGAGATCATCCTCAAGAATGCGCAGTACATCGAGGTGCGTGCTTTAGACCGGCAAGCCCAGGCATTCTTGACATTCCACTCATCACACCTCTGTCCGTATCCCGCCACCAGTCGCACGCGCGGAGTCCGGAGCCGATGGCGGGCAGCGGCGGGATTGCGACCAACCTGCACGCCTCGGCCGACCTGCGCGCACAGGGCGTGCAGCAGATGATGCAGTCGAGCTCGTTGCCCACGTTCCCGCTCCCGCGCATGAAGAGCAACGGCGAACTGCCCCTCGCCACCGCCGCCGCTGCTGTGGCGTCGTCGGATCCGAAGCGGGTGGCCAGCTCGCCGGGCCTGTCGCCGCGCAACAAGGAGCCCGTGAAGCGGAGCACCACCAAGCGCAAGGCCCGCGCCCAGTCCATGAGCTTCCCCGGTTCGTCGTCGTCGCCACCGCCGCTCTCGCGAGCGCGCAGTTCTCTGACACCACAACGCGAACATACGACAGATTCGCCGCTGAAGCTGACGCTGACGGGCGCGCGCGAATCGGATGCCGGCCCCGTGCCCAGTGGGCCCGGCGCTGGCGGCAGCAGCAGCAGCAGCAAGCGCGCTGAGCTGGTGTCGTCCTCGCGCGCTGTGCTGCAGACGCGGGACAACGCCGCCGACTCGACCGACCGCGCGCAGCAGCGCGAGGACAAGAAGCGCAACCGTCGGAGCGGTTCCCACATCCGCTCCTCCTCCCGTCGTATCTCAACTCAGGCCTCTAGCGACAAGTGCGCTTTTAAAACTATTTTTAATTGTATTTTATTTCAATTTATTTTTCAAATTGTTGACGGTTTTGTGCCGACGCAGGGACTGGGGCCAGCGGAGCCTGCCCAGCTGGACGCGGGCCAAGGAGTCGTTAGCGGCCGCCGGCGCCGGTGCCACCAGCGGCACGAGTGCCCCCAACTCGCCGGCCTTGACGCCGAGCGGCAGCGGCGGCGGCGCGGGTTCGGTCGCCACGGATCCGCCCGGGGAGGAGCGGAGCAAGTCGCCGGTGCTGGCGGCCAGCTTCGGCCAGCTCAAGAGCAGCATCACCATGGGCAGCATCGGCAAGAAGGTGGGCAAGGCCATCACGCTCCCGGGCCTCAAGCAGCTGACCCGCGACAGCGCGGCCCAACAAGCCCAGCAGCTTCAGCAGCAGCAGCAGCAGCATCAGCAGCAGCAGCAGCAACAACAACAACTGCAGCAACAGTTCGAAACCACCGAGCCGAGCTCGAGCGACGACGACGAGGCCGGCATGATGAAGCCGCGCGTGAGCATCGGGTCGATTGTGACCATCCCGCCGCTGCCGCTGTCGCCCGACGAGTCGGCGCTCCAGCAGAGCGGGCAGCACGCCATCACCGTCACGATGATCTCCAGCAGCGCCAGCTCCCGCCTCATCAGTGGCCACACGCGCCACTTTAGCCGCGACCTCGCGTCCGACAGCAGCCGCACTGACGCCGATGAGGACACCGAGGACGACGAGGATGTGGATGAGGACGATGAGGAGGAGGACAGCGATGACGATGACGACCACGACCATGCGCCGCGAGGCGCGGTGTCGATGGCGATGCCGCCTCGGTTGATGATTCCGGGCCTCAAGCTCAGCGCGGCCGATACCAAGGACGGCTCGACCGCCGTGGGCAAAGGCACCAACGTGGCCGTGGGCGGCGGCGCCCTCAAGTCGCCCACTGCGGTCACGCCCGTCGAGCAGTCGAACAAAACGGCATCGACGACGATAACGACGACCAAGGTCGTGGCCACCAAGATCGCGATTCCAGGCCTGAAGCTGACAGGAGCCGATACCAAGGACGGCTCGGCCGCCGTGGGCAAGGGCACCACGCTCTTGGCCAAGTCGCCCGCTGTCACGCGCAGGGACAATGAGGAAGACGATCAGAGCGGCGAGGAGGCCACCGACGCCGACGAAGGCGATGACGAGGCCGACGTGGAGGAGGCTGACGACCGATCCTCGTCTGACGAAAGTGAAAAGAGCGAACACGAAAGCGACGTCGAAAGCGACGGTGGCGCTAGCGCGACGCCCAAGCTAGCCATCAAGCCGCTGGCGATCCCGGGCCTGAAGCTGACGGGAGCTCACACCAAGGACGGCTCGATTGCCGTGGGCAAGGGCACGGTGCTCTTCACGGCCGCTCAGCCCGCGCCGGCTTCCAGCGACGAGAGCGAAAGTGAAAGCGAAAGCGAAGACGACGCTCCGGCGCCCCCGGTCGTGGTGGCCAAGATCGCGATCCCGGGCCTGAAGCTGACAGGAGCCGACACGAAGGACGGTTCGGCTGCTGTGGGCAAAGGCACCACCGTGGTTGTCAGCAAGACCACCACCGTGACTCAGGCTGTCTCGGCCTCGAGCGACGAGAGCGAAAGCGAAAGCGACAGCGACAAGAGCGAAAGCGAAGCGCCGCCACCGCCTGTGGTAGCCAAGATCGCGATTCCCGGGTTGAAGCTGACAGCGGCCGATACCAAGGACGGCTCCACCACCGTGGGCAAGGGCCTCGTGCTTCTTAAGACCACCGCCAACTCGTCGCAGAACAGCAGCTTCGAGGACATGCGCTCGCCCCTGTCCGCCAACACCAAGACCGCGGCGGCAGTCCAGCCGCAGGAAGTGACAGCGGCGGCGGCGAGCGCCGTCAGCGATAACGAAAGCGAAAGCAGCAGCGAGGAGGAGAACAACGACAGCGAGGACGGCAGCAGCGGCAGCGAGGACGACGATATGGCCCCGCCGGCGCCTGTGGTGGCCACCAAGATCGCGATCCCGGGCCTGAAGCTGACGGGCGCGCACACCAAGGACGGCTCGACTGCCGTGGGCAAGGGCAAGGTCCTGAGCGTCATGACAACAGCTACCGCTACGAGCGTCCGCGCGAGCGTCAACGCCAGCGAGGACAGCGAGGCCGCGGACAGCGCCGACGAACCGACGGCGCGAGTGACGCCCAAGCAGAAGCTGGCGATCCCGGGCCTGAAGCTGACGGGAGCTGATACCAAGGACGGCTCGGCCGCCGTGGGCAAGGGCACTACGCTGGTCGTGGCCGCGACCACGACGACAGTGGTCTCGGCGTCGACCGGCCGGCCCGTGTCGCCCGCAGGACTGCGCCTGTCATCGTCGGCCGGCAGCGGCAGCGAGAGCGAGACCGACGATGACGACGGCAGCCAGACGGGCACGGCGACCGACGTCGACAGCGACTCGAGCGACTCGAGTGACAGCCCCTCGCCCCGGGTACAGATGGCCTCCCGCTCTCTGCGTCCCGGCCCTCAAACTTGGCTGACGTGTGCTTTTGTGTCGACCCGCTCGTGCAGGCTGTGGGCCGGCCGCGGGCCGTCGCCATTTCGAGCCTTAAGCTGACGGCAAACGAAATCAAGGGCGGGTTCCCCGCCCCGCTGAGCAAGGCGCACACTGCTGACGTACTTCCATCCCTCCCTGCCCCGCGTCGCTTTCGTTCTTCTCTTTCGTTTCTTTCTCCAATGCTTGGCTGCTCACCCTGGCCGGCTGTGTCGTGCAGGAGTTGCCCAGGCCGGGCCTGAGCCCGCGCGCCATCAGCACCTCGCCGCCCTCCCCGATGCGCGGGGGGTCGCCCAGGCTGCCGTCGGCGTCGTCGCCCACGTCGTCGTCGCGCCCGGCCATTCCCTCGCTCAAGTTCCCGACCGCCGGCACGTCGGCCTCGGCACACGACGGCAACGCCGCCACGGCCGTCCCGGGCTCGCCCACGCGCGGCGGCGCCAACATCAAGGAGGGCAAGGAGGGCCGCAAGCTCATCGAAATCCAGGAGAGGCGCAGGTTTGCATTTTTATTTCGGTTTATTTATTATTCTCAAGTATTTTTCCTAATTATAATTCAACTTTTATTTGGCAGAATCACGCCGCGGACGCCAAAGAAGCCGATGGTGACGTCGGGGACATACCCGGCCACGCCCAAGCGGGAGAACAGCGCGCCGGCCATGTCGTCGCCCAAGCCCAAGGTGACCTTTGGCGGGAACAACGCCGACGGGGACGTCGTCAGCGCCTCGACCACGTCCGTCTCACCGCGCACCAGCGCAACGGGGACGATCACGAGCCCGCTCTCGCCCAACCGCGCGGCGCCGCTCACGATCCCAAGCGGTACGCACTTGACGCCCACGCACGCAACGAGCCGCGGCTCCTCGGCGCCAGTGTGAGGCGTGGCTGATGATGAGTCCGGGGCATCGCAGGCACGGGAGGGCTGGAGAAGAGCAACTCGGCGAGTCTGATCCCGAAGCTGCGCTTCACGGAGGACCTCCGCCAGCACAACTTCAAGCAGGAGGAGTTCCTCAAGGAGGTGCGTTTCAAGCACACACACACACACACACGTTGCTTATGTTTATGCGTGTCTGCTTCTCGGGGGGACTCACGCGAATACGCACCATCACGCACAAACAGGCGCTCGGCGAGAAGACCCACAAGTTCCCGCAGCTGGTGGTGTCCAGCGGCAAGACGCTGTCCCACATCGGTGCGTTTGTGATTCTTTTATGCTAATTTATTTTTGTAACAATAGCTAAAATACAATTCTACAATTTATTTATTAAAATTAAACACACGTAGAGCATCGGATGCTGCAGGGCGACCCGTCGCTCCGGTTCGTGAAGCAGTCGACCAACCGGCGCATCCTCGAGGACATTGAGAATCTCACCGGTACCGCACACACGCACGCGAGACACACACGCGCGAGGCACACGCGCACTCGGCGCTTAACACGCGCGCGCGCACGCACATGGTCGGACGATGATGCTGCAGGGATGCTGGATGATAACATCAAGGAGCTGAGCCCCGAGGACATCATCGAGCGCAACCAGCTCTACCTCTCGGAGCGGAACGAGCGGAAGATCTACATGGAAAAGGACCTCCATATCACCTTCCTCCAGCTCATCTTCTCGCTCCTGCTCACCCCCATGTTCGTCCGCCCCCTCCTCTCCCCCATGCCGACGTCATGCTGACGTCACCATCTCCATGCTCCGGCTGTGGCGTGGTCCGACCACGGTGCAGGGGCACGCTGCAGCCGCTCTACACGGACCAGTTCCCGGTCAACAACAAGAAGCTCAACATTCCGTTCCTCCTCCACTCCCGTACGCCCGCCTACCAGCCACCCAAGCACGAATGGAATGCGCTGATCAAAACACACACACACACACAATCTACGGCAGACATCAACCACCCGGCCAACGGGCCGATCATCCCGGAGCTGGTGGAGCGCACGCTGGACATGAAGGAGGGCGCCTATCGCATGCTCAAGCTGCTCTCCAACCGCCTCTTCTCGCCCGAGCAGTACCAGCACATGAAGCGCATCGCCATCGGCGTACGTCTCCCCGCCGCAATATTAACAGTATTCCGATTTATTGTTTTTAGAAAGTGAATTTCGAAACATTTACGAAACGTTTCGTGTGTGGGGAAACAAACCAGGCCTACGGCACGGTCTACAAGTGCACGGTGGGCAGCGAGAACCTGAACGTGGCCGTCAAGCTCATGGAGCTGCCCAAGTCCATCTGGGGTCCGTCGCCGCTCAGCCCCGCGCCGCGCACGAGGTCGTGCGAAAGACAACTCATCATCATGCTGTGTTGGTGCGCGACACAGATCGATGCGTGCTCCACGACATCTTCACGGAGATCCTCGTGCTGGACGCCTACAAGGACGACCACCGCATCTGCAAGCTCTACGACTATGGCGTGAGCGAGGAGCACTACTGGGTCATCATGCGCTTCTATCGCTGCTCCCTCAAGGATTGGCGCCTCCGCCAGACCAGGTATTTTCCAAAATAATAATTAATAATCAATTATAAAACTATTTAAATTATTTGTAAAAATAACGTTTTGAATTCTGATCCTGATGATGACGTGGACAGGCCGCTGGCTGAGAACTTGATGCTGTACCTGAACATCTTTGCGCGGGTGCTGGAGACGATGAAGCTCTGCATCAAGGGCGACAAGTTCAAGATCAACCACTTTGACCTCAAGTGCGACAACGTGCTCATCGAGCCCGTGGACCCCAACGTCGAGGAGGACGAGCTGCTCAACCCGCGCAGCGACAAGCCACCGTTCCACGTCTGCTTGGCCGACTTTGGCGAGTCGACGGTGTACCAGCACGAGGACGACGGCTACACGACGCGGTCGCGCGGCACCGAGTTCAACAAGAGCCCCGAGATGCTCAACGCGGCCTACGCCAACAAGAAGGACGACCTTCAGAAGTACGACCGCCGCAAGAAGACCGGCTGCAACAAGGCCAGCGACGTCTGGGCCCTCGGGTGCCTTCTCTACGAGCTTCTCACCGGCGAGTTCCTCTTCCACGGTACGTCTGGTGTTGTCATCGTCATCGTCATCGTCATCGTCATCGTCATCGTCATCGTCATCGTCATCGTCATCGTCATCGTCATCGTCATCGTTCTTGTGGTCAATGCTGATGTTGATGGTGTTGATGACGTGGCGTCAGACAACGATTGGGTGCGCTTCTTCATTCGAGTGACCTACCACGGCCAGGAGCTGATCACGGCCGAGAAGCGGGCCAAGATCGACAACAACCAGCACCTCCTCCGCTTCTTCTCGTGGATCTTCATGCGCAACCCGCTCATGCGGTACCTGGAATCTTGCTGCAGCTGTTTTAATTCCTCAAATTTCATTGGCGCTAACGAGCGCGCGTAGGCCGACGCTGGAGGACGTGATCGTCAAGTTCCAGGAGCTGCTCAACGTCATCCGGCCGCAGTGCCAGGCGTCGGCGCGCCTCTCGGCCTCGCTCCAGACCTCCCCGATGGCCTCCTCGCCCTCCAGCTCGTCGTCGATTAGCAGTGTCGGTACGCATGCTTGACATTCCACTATTTTTATTTATTCTTTTCTATTTTCTAATGAGAAACGCACGACGTATGGTTGGAATGTGTGACCACAGGCGTGAACGGGCCGATGATCTTCAACAACATCAACGAGGAGTTTTTGTTCAGCCCGACGTCGCGCTACCACCGCCACACGCTGGCCCACTCGCTCAAGACCGTCGGCGACCTGCGCGCGGGCCAGGCCACCGAGACGGACCACTACCACGAGATCATCAACAAGCTCACGCACCACATCTACCTGGGCAACGAGTCCACCCACGACCTCGACGAGCTCAAGTTCCGCTATGGTGCGTGTGTGTGCCGACCCCACATTCCGTGATTGGCTGGCGCTGATAAACTTTTGGGGCTTTTGATTGGCCGCACACAAAGGCTTCACGCACGTCATCAACTGCAGCGAAGTGGCCAACGCCCATCCGCAGCAGTTTGAATACCTCCAGATCCCGACCCTCAAGGACGTCAAGCTCGCGGTACGCGCCTCCGCCATCATCGTCGTTCTCATCATTCTTGTCATTCTTGTCGTGCTCGTCGTCGTCATGCTTTGCTCACACGCGGGAGGCGTGCACAGGAGGTGATCCAGTTCATCAATCTGGCGATCGAAGACGACGGGCGCGTGCTCATGTCCTACCACGGGCGCAACAGCGAGCTGGCCGTCGGGCTCGTGCTGGCCTACCTGATCGAGAAGCACGGCCTGACCTACTTTGAGGCCTTCAACCTGGTCAAGAACCGGCGGTACATCATCAAGCCCAACCAGCCGCTGGTGGCCAAGCTGCGCGCCTCGATCGCGGGTGCCGCGGCGGCGGCCATGTCCAGCGCGCTCGAGGGCGCACCGGCGCTCGAATCGATCTGGGACGACTCGCGGGGCGGAAAGGACCAGCACAGCTCCAAGGACCGCCGGAAGCGCGAGCGCGAGCGCGAGAAGAGCCGCGAGAAGGTCGGCGCCAACAGCAGCGCCGCGGCGGCCGCGGCCGGTGCCGGCGCCAACAGCAGTGCCGACGGCGATGCCGATGGCGACGCCGCCGAGGCCGAGGTCGAGCACACGGCGTTCAACCCGCTCGTCTTCAACCGCAACATTCAAGAGGTACGTGTGTGTGTCGCGCGCGTGCGTGCGTGTGTGCGGTGTGGTGCTCACGCGTGAGGTTTGTTGGACATGACAGCGAATCCGGAGAAACAAGGAGGCCGGACGCCACCCGCTCCGCAAGAAGTCCAAGGGCCGCGGCAAGTCCTCTGCCGCCCCGGCCGCATCGCCGGCTCCGCCGCCACCGCCGCCGCCGCAGCACGCTGAGGAAGTGCCAAAGCCGCGGCTGCGCCGGTCATCATCGGCCGACGACATCGCGGCAGTGGTGGCGGCGAGCAACAAAGAGAGCCCCAAGCGCAAGCTCTCAAAGGAGTTTTAGTTCAGCTCTATCTCGTTTGTAGTTAATCATCGCTGGCAAATAATACAACAATAGTTGCCGTTTCATTCTGATGCCGCTTGTCCGACATAAAGTGAACAACACCTAACTTTGTAAGTGCCCAAAGCTATCAGCCGATCCATTTCCACATGACCAACAACCACGTGCCCCGCTGCACGCACAAAATGGTCTCATTTCCAAAACTGGCGCCTTTTTATCATCATTGGTGAACAAACAAGATGAATGCAGGCAGAAGACTTCGCCAGGCCAGCTGGACTGTTGCCCGCCTAACCACCTACCGCCTTCAGCGTGGTATACGTGTTTCCAACCCCTCGACAGACAAGGCACCCTACGTTGCAGCCATCCACCAGTGGCGGCTAGCGCAGGAGGAGCTCGCAAGTACTGCAGGAGGCGAAGAAAGGCAACGAGGCGACGTTGAAGAATATGAACTTGGCGATGACTCAATGAAGACACATTATGCCCTCTCACAACCTCCCGGCCACCTTGGGCAAGTAGAAGGTAAAATCAAGATATCTTGCTCTT
Organism: Acanthamoeba lenticulata; assembly: GCA_002179805.1. Lineage (NCBI taxonomy): Eukaryota > Discosea > Longamoebia > Acanthamoebidae > Acanthamoeba > Acanthamoeba lenticulata. The sequence continues at coordinate 5,427 of NAVB01000333.1, read as the reverse complement.
CTTGTTCAGCCTATCAGTGGCCCAGAGAGTCAGCTCAGACTGCGCTGGCAGATGAACACCCAGGTCATGCCTGTGCAGAAGAGGACTGTTGCGGAGCAATCATTCTGGAAGAAGCCAAGATCTTTCGGTTGGTGTTTTTATGCATGGAAGCTGAACTAACTGCTCTACAGCTTCCAGTGAATTCTTCGCCGAGCCTCCTCCGCTGTAAAAGCCAGCACCGCGCCAGGTGACTGGTGATCAGCTGTTCCCAGTGATACAACCACTCGTCGGCCGCTGTTATGAGGAGCGAAGTTCATGTACGCGTTCCGGGCTTCTTCTGAAGAGCCGCTACTGTAGGCAACCGCAAGTCGTTGTATCTCTGTTTCGCTCCGAATTATCACGGCAGGTCGATGCACGCCCGGACTTCGCCGCACAGATAGATCCTGTGTTTGTCTTTGTTGACATCACTGCTGGTATTCCAGGTACCGGTGTCCTCTTGACGTTTGTTTTTCAGCTCTAACTAGTTCTCCTTAGAGGGGTACGCCGCTTCTCTCGCAGCCTTGCCGCCAGCTCTTGGAGTTGTACCACAAAGTGGAAGAGATTGGGTTTTTGGGGTACGAGTTCCTCTTGGTAAGAGATGAAAAACAGAATGTTTACCTTTGTGTTTAGGTGGCTGGCGCAAGCAATCATCAACAAGAACTGAATGCAAGGCATGCTGGTGATTTCCTCACAAGCAGACACCCAGGCCTGCGCTGGTGGCTGGTAAAATCTCCTCATCCTCCCTCGTGCTGGTGATTGACGAGCCATGCTGAGGCACCCACAAGACAAGCCGAAGATGGAAGCTTACGGCCAGGGAGCGGAGAAAGGGAATCCACGAAAGTAGCTCAGCACGTGGCGCCCACGCCCATGTTCATCGTTGGAGCGACGTGATGTTTTTTCTCTATTTTCGCACTTGGCAAAATGAAAAGAAAAAGAACGAAAACGACACAAACAACCAGAAGATGAGTTTCGTGGGCACACCCAACTGTCATGTGTGCGGGAAGAAGGTGTACCCGGTAGAGCGCATGGACGCCGACAAGAAGACCTTCCATAAGTACGCTTTCCTCCTAGCAACCGCTCCCCCTCCTCTGACCATGCTTGCTTCTTCGCCTCACGTTCTCAAACCCCAGAGGTTGTCTGCGGTGCGCCCATTGCAACTGCGCTTTGAAGCTCGGCAACTACGCCGCTCTGCAGGGCAACTACTACTGCAAGCCCCACTTGTGCGCCCTCCTTCCCCTTTTCCTTGTCCTGTTTGTAATTGAGCAACTGACCCATTTATTTTTATTTAGTAAACAATTGTTTAAGCTCAAGGGTACTGCAGCCATCCATGCGTCCTCCCTTGTGTAGTGTCACATGGACCTCACCCACCACGCCACGTTATGTTGCCTTTCAATATTTATAGGCAACTACGACAGCGGGTTCGGCCGCGAGCCGGCCAAGATGAAGTGGGACGCCCAGGGCGCGCCCTATGGCGTCGGTTCGGACGCCGCGCCACCGACCACCGCCCACGTACGTGTTTCTCTCTCTCCCGCTGCTGCTGCACAACCCTCGACCAGCCGCTGACGTCCGGCCGGTCCTGGGAGCAGGAGGCGCCCACGCCCGCCAGCAAGCCCATGTGGGCCGACGATGATGACGAGGACAAGAACAACGACAAGGCTGAGAAGGCAGCGGCAAAGCCTAGCGTCGCGCGGTCCTCCAAGTCCTTCCGCGTCGTCAGGCGCGACCCGCAGCCAGCGGCCGCCTCCGAGGCCGAGGCCGAGGCCAGCGCCGAGTCCGATGCCGAGCGCGTGTTCCCGCGTCCGTCGGCCCTGCGCAGCCGACCAGCCCAGCTGCCCTCGCCGCCCGCTCAGCAGCAGCAGCCGAAGCAGGCCGATGTCGTGCCGGAGCCGAGTGGGGTCACGACGGAAAAGAAGAGGAATGACAAGAATGTCAGCGGCGACGAGGAGGCGAAGAAGCTGGCTGAGGCCCGGCGCCAGCTGGACGACGAGCGCCGTCGCTTGGAGGAGGCCCGCAGGCAGGTGGAGGACGATCGGCGCGCGCTCGACGCCGAGCGGGCCAAAGTGGAGGACGTCAAGCGGCGCATCTGGGAGGAGAAGAACCGTGTCGCTGCCCAGTTCAAGCAGGAGCGCGAGGAGCTCAACCGGGCGCGCGAGGAGCTCGAGCGCGAGCGCGAGCAGTTTGAACAGGACAAGCAGAGGCAGCAGAAGCAGCAGCAACAACAACGTGTGTCCGTCAAGCAGCCAAAGGAGGCCAACGTCGTGCCCGACGAAGGCGCGCAGCAGGAAACGGCCAAACGCGCCGCCGAGATGGAGGCACGCGTCGAGGCCGAGTGGGAGGCCGTCCAGCGCGAGAAGCTGCGGATGGCCGAAGAGTACAAGACCCTGGAGAAGGGCGTGCGCCAGCTCCACGCCGAGCTCGAGGCCAAGATCCAGCAGCTCGAGACCACCATTGGTGGCCTGGGCCAGCTTTGAACAGGTCTTGGAGGTTGCGCCGAACCAGGCCTGGAATGATTTTTTTAATTTCAAATTTAAAAAAGAATAAATTTTATTTATATCCGGTTTTATCTGGACGGACGGAGCACACGCCACAGCAAGTTCACGAGCCACAGGGCAGAGAGTGAACTCACTCGCTCCCAGAGCAAGAAGAAGAAGAAGAAGGCAAGAGAGATGAGCGACTGGAAGAAGGGCCCCATCCCGGCATTTGAGGAGTACGTGCCACCGGCGTTCATCGAGGCGCTGCGCGCCCATCCGTGGACGGTGACCGTTCCGGGCGTGCCGGGCCTGCAGCTCGTCACCAGCGACGGCACCATCCCGGCCGAGTACGCCGATCTTCTGTCGCCCCAGGCCCTTGGATTCGCGGTTGATCTCTACCGTCGATCGCTCGGCTTCAAGTATGGCCTGCAGTCGGCCTTGGCACACCGCAAGATGAAGAGGCACTGCCTCAATCGTGCCGCCTCTGCCCTTGCCGAGGCCAACGCCTCATCGCCTCACAAAAATCGTTTGGTATGCCGTCAAGAGCCTGTTGTAAATTTCCTTCAATCAATTGATTTAAATCCTGACGTCGCTTCACAATGTCGCGACGTTGTACCAGACCCTGCAAGACGTGCCTCTGGAGGACGGCACGGTGGCGCTGGGCTATCGGCCCGACACGAGGGCGCTGCGCGAGGACCCCGCGTGGCGCGTGGCCCCGATCCCGCCCGCCTTTGCGCGCTTCCACGACACCATCACGGCCCCGCCCGCCGCGTTGCCCATCGCCAAGGCCCTCGGCTGCGGCGTCCACTTTCTCATGGTCGACTTTGAGGACTCGTCCACGGTGGCTCAGGACAGCCTCCTGGCCGGCCTCCACGCCTGCACCCTCGCCAACCGCCGCCAGCTCGTCGTCACGAGCCCCAAGGGCACGCTCGTCCCGTTCGCCACTGGCCTTGAAGTTGATGTCCACACAGCTCACAGTGTTGTCGATGACGTTGTTGGTGTTGTGGATGTCGACAGGGAAGCGCGTTGCGATCACAGACGAGGAGGAGAAGCGCCGGCCCATGGCCGAGATGCTGCTGCGGTTCGAGGGCCTCCACCTGCCCAACGCCCACTTCCTGGTCGACGGCCACCCCATGCCGGCCCACATCGTGACCATCGCGCTCTACCTCTACCACAACTGGCAGCCGCTCCAGGTCCGTCCCTAACTCCTCTGGCCTCTCGTTCTCGTCGCCGTCGTCGTTGGCATCATCATCATCATCATCGTCTTTTTCTTTGGCGCCGCGTGAGTGCAGCGGATCGGCAAGACGCCGGCGTTCTACATCCCCAAGCTGGAGACCTACGAGGAGGCGGCCTACCTGGCCGAGCTGTTCCACGCGGCCGAGGCGCAGCTGGCCCGCGTGCCCACCTCCCCGCCCGCCAGGGCCTACCGCCCGGGCACCCTGCGCTGCTTGGCCATCATCGAGAACGTGTTCGCGGCCTACCAGAAGGAGGAGATCCTGTTTGCCCTGCGCGACTTCATCGTTGGCCTCAACTGCGGCTGGCATGACTACATGGCCTCCATCGGCGCCGTCCACCAGAACCTGCCCTCCTTCACCATGGCCCCCAAGGCCAACCTGAGGTTACTACAAAAAAAAAATATTTTCTATTTATTCATATTTATTCATATTTATTTTTTGCTTTGCATTTTTTGTTTTTATTTTATTTATATAATTTTCAGAGTATTAAATTCTTTGTGCTGTGATCATGATGTCGTACCTCCTGCAGGATTGTGGTGGAGCACCTGGAGGCCTACCAGATGGGCGTCGTGGGCGCCTGCAAGAAGCGCGGCGCCATCCCGATTGGCGGGATGAACGGCATGCTGCCGCCGCGCGGGCCGCACGCTCAGGCCTCGTGGGAGCGCATCGTGCCGGCCTTCACCCAGGACTTCAACGTTCAAGTCGATCGCGGCGTACGTCTTTTCTCTCCTTTTTCTCTTCTTCTTTCTATTTCTTCACAGTTTCTCACGGGCACGCGACGCACAGCTCGAGGGCTGCTGGCTGGCCATGCCCAAGCTGGCGCCCGTCATCCAGAAGCTGGTGGCCGAGTTCGAGGCCGCCAAGCAGCGCCAGTCGCCCAACCAGCGGCGCGCCGAGCAGGCCCGGATCGTCGAGCGCATCGAGTGCGGCCTCCTCCTCCTCTTCCTCTTCCTCTTCCTCTCCCTCCTCTTACAACTGGTGCTCACGCTGGCCTTTGGCACAGGCAAATCACGCACGAGAAGATGCTGGTCTCCGGCCTGGCCTACGAGGTGGCCAGGGAGGAGGATTGCGAGCGCAACCTGTCCGACGCCGTCCAGTACCTCATGTCCTACCTGGCCGGCAACGGTTACGTGCCCATCACCAAGACCTTCCCCGACGGCGTCCCGGTCGTCCTCATGGAGGACGCCGCCACCCTCGTGCGCCCCTCCTCCCTTAATAATATTATTATTATTTTCGAATATGTTTAAAAATATTGAGAATTTTTTTCATTATTTGAATTTTTTATTGATTAATTTTCGCGACAGGAGCGGTCGAGGAGGGAGCTGTGGAGCATGCTGCGCTACGGGAAGGACGTGCTCCTCGCCACCGGCCAGCGCGTTCCGGTAACCACAACACGCAATATTAAACATAAATAGATATATATATATTAATTTTTAATAATTCATTTTTGTGATGGATGGGGGGGGGCAGATGTCGCGGGAGCTGCTGGACAAGCTGGTCAAGGGCGTCATGCAGAAGATCAAGGCCAACAAGCTTGACGTGTCCTTCAACGTGCGCACCAAGATCCCGCTCGATGCGGCCGTCCAGATCGTGTACGAGCTCATCACGTCGCCCCACCCGGCTGACTACTTCACCGTCTTTGCCACTCGGTACGATTTTTCTATTCATTTTTATTAATTCACATATTTATTTATATTAATATT